>JASANN010000095.1:446210-589797 GCA_031762395.1 Calameuta pygmaea | reverse complement strand
CATGGTCTATACGTGTAGCTTTTCTAACAGGGTGACTACTCTTATATGACTACTCGAATGAATATGCTCGACCCGACCAAAGGAATATGAAGTGTAAGACAAGCACAGTGGTAAATGAGAGGGAATAAAGCGAAACGAGAAGTTATAAAGGAAGATAGAAATAAAAAAGTCAACAACTAGAAAGGGGAGTAGAATAGAAGTATAAAAGTGGAGAAGAAATAAGGAAAGAGATAAATCGGAAAGTAAAGAATGAACTATAAAGAAATAAGGGAGTAAAGAAGAAATAAATATAGAAATAGAAGAAAGTTCGAAATGGATATGAGGGGTGCTTCAAAGAGACCAGTATAGGAGACCGGCTCGAGGAAGAATGAGCGCTCCCAGTCTGGGCACTGCCTCAAGCGCTCCCCCCACTCTCCGCCTGCTCGCACTCACCGAGTCCTGCGCGACGAACTTGCGCGCACGCAATTTTGGGCAACTTCCAGTACTTCTAAATATACTTGGCTAGAATTTCCGATTTCTAAGTGTTAATATTTTACTTTATTGATTTAATTAATTATTTTAGTGTTCCAAACAACTAATTTATTAATATTTCAGTTTGAACGTAATTCATTTTCGATATTCTACAATTTCAGTTCAATTTTGATCTACTCCGTATATTCTGCGACGTTTCGATTTAGCCTCGATTTCATATTTTGAATAAATGGTGAAAGTAAATCAAGATCTAATAAATTTTAGTAGTATTTGGAAAGCTTCATTCAATTTTTCGAATTTTCCATATTTTGTGCAACTAATTTGTTTCTTTTTCTCTTATTCCTTCTTCTTCTTATTCCTTTTTGTCTGTTAATGAAACATTTTTCAAAAATTAGGGTCCTACATGATGTCAAGTTGGCACTGCACTTTCTTAAAAATGTCTCAAAAATGTTTCAACAATAGGCTTTTTCAATAGTTCTACAGGAGTTCTGTGGTTCCTGGTCTCGTTCTAAGGGTTGCTTTGTGAACCAGCGGCGAGGTAGCGGAGAGCCTCTGCCCGCCAAGCTACAGGTTCGTGTTCACGTTTCGCTCGGCTACGAAGGAATTGGCATTGCCGACGGAGGCGATGATCACAAAATCCTACTTCCAGACTCGCCGCTACGATTTAGCGCCATGTTTTTGGTATCGCCTAAAATCGTAGCGTTGTGCATCTCCCTACTCATCTCTGATCGCTATCTCGGAGAGGTGAGAAAAGTCTCATTCTCAGGAAAATGGCATCAAAGGAATGAACTGCTCTGCACGTTCTCCAGATGCCAATCCTATTGAAAATGTGTGGAGTTTGAATAAAAGGAAACTGGCGTTAAATCGTGTCGCCAACGTAAAACAATTATTATCTCTACACATCAGGAAGATATGGCTTTCCTTACCAATAAGGTACGCAGCAGAAAAATTGATTAAGAGCACGCCGAGAAGATCCCAGGCCATCCTCGACAACAATGGGGATTGGACGATTTATTAGATAAGTCCGCTGCAGGCATTTGAAAATAGAGGAAAGAAATATACTCGCAATCATAGTGAAATTTTTTAATATAAGTATTTATTTGAATATCGTGAAACTTTTTGTTTTCATTTTGTTATGCCGCAGATGTTAACAAATATGAAAAAAAAAATAAAAGCAACAACGTGAAATTAAAAAAAAAATGATGTGCATAATTTTAAGAAGTCATGATAGAGTACGATAATAAATGAATGGCAAAGTTAAACGTCAATGATTTATCATTTATTGTAATTTTCAAAAAAGATAATCGAATACATATACGTCGGTCAGGCATAATTTCGACAACGAAATGCGACAGCCAGAATCCACTGTCGCTTACCGAATAAACGATATCGTATCAACGACATTATAAAAGAATGCGTCATTCTAGCGAGACCAATTGTTAAATACAAAACAATGATCCCCCGTCGATCATTACAACGTCCTTTAAGTTAGGCTAACAAAAATATAACTTTTATTATCACTGATAGTAATCGTTCATCCATATAATTAAAATACTTTTTCCAGTCGCTTATGCACATAGGAATATATATATACTTTTCTTTTAATATATATATATATATATGTATATATAATAATAGATCTACTCTCGTGACTTATTACAACAATACAAACAGTCAATATGCATTTTACAGTAACGTCTTACACGACGCATTACACCATAGCAAATATAATATTAAATAGAGCAATACGCAATGCACCCAGCAAAGACATATCGAGACACAGTGCTCCCAATTAATAACATAAATATCCTGCACGCAATAATTATATATCTTTCTCAAGATATAAAGCAACCACCGACTGCCGATACGGATTGAATCCAACATCAACGAGTCGCAATTGCAAATTGTTCAGCTTTGGTATTACGCGTTATTGCTTTGTCTCCTCGTATGGCACAACATTAACCAGCTCGAATTTACGGGAAATACAGAGAGAAAGAGAGAGAGTGAGAGTGATAGTGAGAGTGAGAGAGTGAGACAGTAATACCCATAATTGGAGGTTTTTGATTTATCGTGAAGTCATTAACAATCATTCTTATTGCATTGCGAGTCACGTCGAACAATAAAGAACAAGTAGGGCAAAACCGTGATGAGTACCGATCGCTCAATGTGATGAGTGAACGAAGAATATCGTGTCGCAGGTTCGATCCCAGCCAACTGCTCCACTATTATCTTTTTTTTAAATTAATTAAATTCCCCTCAGCATTGCGTATTCCGCTAGATTGGCATTTTGGCGATAATTCACAAACTAACGATATTCGACAATGTAAATCTATCCTATGAATTATCTTAGATAACAACGTGGGGACTCAGGTAACAGTTTCAACAAGTTTCATTATATCCAATTCGCAATCGCGTCGTAATAATAAACTGCATCGATGCGTTTTGGGTAAATAAATTATAGGAGCTCCTAGAATCTATTCAACCTTAAAGAATGACCAGGATGAACGGTCTCAGTAGGTATATACCCGAGCAAACACATTTTGTGACAGTTATATATTACAATTAGCTACATAAATTTCATGTTATTATACAGCAGCTAAGTTACACGAACGTGACAAAGGCGTTTGCTAGGACCGATATTTCCTTTCTAGCTCGTCAATTAATACCTACCGATATATGAATGAATTTCTCGGCTGGTCTTCACTGTATCGGAAAGAAGCGTATTCGACGAAATTTGATTTTCGATTTCCTCAATCCTTTTGTTATTGCGTGTCATCAGCCTGGTCATTCCCAGAACGATGACTTCTTATTTTATTATTATCCAGCAAACACTATACTACATGTTAACGTAGACGCTTTGTTGTAATTTTCCACTCGTACACATGACGTCTATGTAACAGCACTATTATACTGGCTTTATGAAAATGTGTGGAAAAATTCAACCACGTTCAAGTTATATGTACTTATTGTTTTTGCTGGATATTATACTACAAGACACCAAGAGACAGCGGTGCTAATTAATTTCTCTTCACGTGAATGATGATTCCTCTACCTGCCGGGACTCTTCTTCTTCTTCTTTTATGTACGTTGGCACTAGTTAGGACCCTAGTCCCTTACAAGCGGCCACACTGCCGGGACTCAAAGAACGAGCGGCAGCGTGCAAATCGTCAGAGCTTCTCCTGAGCGACTGTCCTCATTGGCGGTACCGACTGTGGTGTCGTTGGAGGGCCAACGCTTGTACTTCTTTCCAAAGTAGTCACCTTGCCCATCAGAGGATGTGAAATCGCACGCTTAGCCGATCTAAAAGAGCTATCATTTTTAAATTAATTTAGAAAAAGGTCGACAAAGACCCTACGAGGAAACGTACCTAGAACTGATTAAATTCTCTTTCGAAAGAATCTTTAAGTGTTCAAATGATAAATTTTGAGTGGATTGTGCTAATTTGAGAGTTAATAATTTTATACGTTCCTTCGACGGGGTTATGTTATTCATACGTTCAATCTACGATCAATCAACTGTCATTTTGGTGCTTATTTCGCTTATGAGCGAAACACTGGTTTGAGTTTGAATACTTTTTTTTTAAATTATCAATTTTTTAACAATTTTTACATCGTTCATATGTTATAACATTGTGCAGCATATGCAACAAGCAGCGGTGCCCCTTATACGTGTTACTCGCACTGTTTTGTGTAAGTAACTTAATTGAATGTTGTTATTAAACTTTTTAGAAACGATTTGCGTTAAACATACGTATAGTATTTGTGTCGAGTATAATTATACGTGTATGTTGCGTATTTTAATTCCAATTAGAAGCTAATACCAAAAGCGCACGTTGTTCAAAATTTTTCGGATCTTCATTGTGCGTCTTTGCTTCGGTATTAAATTCTAATTGATGAGCCAGATGATCATGATGAATATTATCGTGATAATGAAATGCATGTACAAATATATAATGAGATGAGAGTAAATTATCGCTGGTTGAACTTGATGAAAGCATGATGTAGCCAGCATGACAGAATAAGCAGGATGTCCTGTATGCTGTAAGTGTAGATTGTATCATTACCATATATAGACACAGTGTGTTAACGAAAAAGCGAATAATTGTAGCTCTAATTAGTAGTTTAACAGCCGTTGTATCTGGACGGATTCGAATGAAATAACATTAATAATTTTTGTGATGTACCAAGCACGTTCCAAGACTACATTTTACTTATATTATTAAAAGGAATGTCAAATAATATAATTTACTCTTGGAACGTCCAGTAGATGACGACGCCTAAGAAACGATACAAGCCTCTAAAAATCTGTCAAAGTAACTATGATTAATCAGTAAAAACAGTTGTAGCAATCAAATTAAAAAATTCTAGTGGAATTTCACCAACAGACTGATTCCTATTGTCTATATCGTTTCTTAGTCATCAGAGCACAGTATGTCCGCGAGTTGTGGTGTTGTTGAGTCTGCATTCACATCTAGTCATCGTGCATCGTGTAGTCACATCGTTGCAGTCTAGAACACTTTGAATCGTGCTATCGTGTTTTTCTGTACAACCAATATTAAAAGAATAAAAACTCGACCTACCACCGAACTTGAATAACTCATTGGTGCCGCTATACTATTGCAATATAGACTAAGGACTAATAATTACATACGTGGGATTTCATAGGAAAGCTTATTACAGCACCAGAAATAGATATTACAAAAAACAATCGTACAAGATCGTACTTAACGGAAGATATTCCTGTATAAAAAGCTCTCTGATACCGAACTGTAAAAACGTATTTAAAAATAGGCAAATCGACTGGGATCAATGATCTCGGAGAATATAATAACCATGTAGGCTGCGAGAAATATTGATGTATGAACAAGAAAAATTATGACAAGAATATATCTCGTCGTCCAGATATTTAAGATGAACTTGATACAATGTATTATGAATGCCGGTGGTGGATCCAGCGCTTAAGTCGTTAATACACAGAACATTCATCTAAAAAATTTTGAACAACGACGATGGGTCCCAGTTTACCTTGCTCACTAAAGTGAGACCATCTTTCGTTTCAGGATGGAACGAAAAAAATCTAGTCTCTTGCCTAGACATTCATAGCGGTATTAACCACAAATCCTGGACATATATATGGGCTGACAGTTTAAACGATAAATCAGGACAGCTGTTGCCGGGACGAAATATTAGCTATGCTGCACAACGCGACATATCCTCATAGCAGGTACCTGGAACCAAGAACCTGATAAGCTTCAGAATGACATCCCAACGGAATCTCTCAGTCTACGAATAATAATAAAAAGAGCGGGGGTTACAAATAATAAATAGCGCATTAAAGACAGAAAGGTACAGTCTCATTGTCAGTGCATGCATCTCAGTGCGTACCAATGGAAATTTGTGAGCAATTAATATAATCAATGACTTCATTTGTATGTACAGACGCATCGATAAGTAGCCATAAAATATTTGCCTAAGTAGTTCTCAAAACTTTATCTGCTAAGAGACAATCTTTCTGCCTGTTAGATTAGCGTGGAATTAGCGAGACTAGGGGATGAAAGACAGGATATAGATAGTTACCAATGTGAGTAAGTTAATTGTAGATAGATAATAGGCGTGTGTTAGATGTGACTAAGGTAGACTTTCCGCTTTAAGTACACGCTGTTGCGTGCCGGTGAGTTGACTGCAGTGTCGTTACTGGAACAGAGCCAGGGCTCGTATTCACACACACCCACACACACACACACTGGGAACTTCACGCGGTTTTTTCTGCGTATCCAAAGATCCAAACGGTATAGACTGGCAAAACGTCTACTCCTTATCATCCCCTGTTCACCGGCAGTTTACAGTAAGCCTCATCAGTGCCCCCGTATCTCTTTCGAAACGATGATATTAGCCAAGGCCTTAAACAATTTGCTAGTCCATATCGCTTGCAAACCTTACCTTCGACCTCTACACATAGTACACTAAATAGCTAGACTTTGGCTGGACTATAAGCATTGATTTCGATGATTTCATTTCTCTTCTAATATCCTATAGATGGTACAGACTTGTTCTCTCTGAATGTGCAGGAGAGATAAGAGTACGGTAGATAATAATTTTCACTTGGCTCCACAGACACTTTTTTACATTTATCTTAATGCACCAGATAATTATTACCTTGATGCTCTCTGGAGTATTGTATGTTTGATAGGGGATACGTGGACTTACCTTCTACGACGTAGAGAAGCGTTCTGTCCGGGTAAACCAAATTGTCCCCTAGGAATGACCATGCGAGCATTGCCCTGGGCTGGTCTTGAGCCACCGTGTGCTTGCAGGGTATTTAAGTGAGCTGCATAGCCTTCGAGAAGCACCGTAGCTAGAGCGTGTTGCTTCTTCGGAACTTTGCCCACAATAAATATTTGATTCGGCCTTAAATTTATAGCCGTGTAGACGCTGATGTCCTTACTACTTCCATAGGCATGATGAATTATTACCCCATGTTCCTATTAGTGATAAAATTATTAAATCAATTAGATTATCGTATGAACAAGCTTAAACTTTCTTGTCTTACCCGTATGAGATTATTTAAGTATGCAGCTTTATGACCCAGAGGATCAGTCGAGAGACCGTCTGCAAAGGATACAAGACCGTGAGGAAAATTGTGTTGTGAGAGCCAGGACACAACTTTTTGTTGTTGCATGTCCGGTCGACCGGTTATGTAGATGATCAGATAACCCAGTTCTTGCCAATGCCTGGTTGTAGAGATATAAAGATTGCGTATCATAAAAGTACGATTTATTGATGTTAAAGTAATAAGGAAATATATAATACCTTACTACATCGACGGCGCCAGCTCTTACTTTAGGATCTCGTCCAGTAACAGACATACTGGCAGTAAAGGAGCCATCAATACTAAAGACAACACATTCTGTCCTCGGTGGTATCACAGCCATAAAAAAGTCGACAGATGTATGATCACCTCTGAAAGTTGATGGATCTCATTTATTTTTATTCACCAATGAAACTGTTAGATGAGTTTGTTAATCCTTAGGGCAGGTCGGTTTACCTCACGACCATCTTAACAGGATAAATTCCATAGCCAAGTGCTTTTTCGTCAGGAATCCGATAGGTAACTCTTCCAGTTTTATCAGTCACTTCAGTAGATAGGAACGACCATTCACCAGCTGGAGCATCTTTCATGACGTGAATATCAACTTTTTCACCTGAAAATAAAACATGAGAAAAATATATGCGTTTTACGAGAGTATTAGATCTTTTAAAGATTCATTTGCTATCGTACCCGTCAAAGCTATCATATCTATTGGCCCATACATAAACCTGGCAATTAAAATTTGCGGCGCACCCTCTCTGACAATAACGTCGTTGGCTCTATGATTAGCAGCGACATTCTGCGGATGAAATAAGAATCTCTAATAATTAAAAATAAAAAGAACTTTAGTTCTCTGTCCATGTGGCAACAACATTTTTAGCTTGTACCTTCAACTTTACAGAAGTACGTTTCTTATTCCACTTCTCTCTCGGCTGACCTGGACGGAAGCACGCGAGCTCTTTTTCTTCGTTGCCAAGCATCGGAAGATCGAACCTGCCGAGTTGTCTTAATATAAATGCAATGACATCCGAGGATTCCCAATAGCTAGCATGGAACAGATGAGGCAGAGCATTCGTTGGAAAATTGGCAAGCCCTTCCGGGCAGTACAGGGCATAGTCCATTCTCTTATTGCCCCACCACTTTTGCGTCACTGGATATAAAATATAGTACATATAACCTTATAACTAATTATTTTATTGAAATAAATTGTATCTATACGTACACGCAGATACAGCCTGCAAAGGAACATTATCGTTAATTCCAGACATGGTGCTCTGGATAGATATATCAGACAGCCTTCTCAGATGTGGTAAAGGCGTGTTAGGAACGTTCAATCCATCAGAGAATAATTGTGGATTCGTCTGTATCGTTTCGACTGTAAATCATCAAGTTTTTACAATAGGCAAAAAAAGTCTTGAATCCATTGATACTTACGTAAGTGATACGGCTGTCCATTCCCAAGCGGATACTTCTGGTACCGAGCAACGTTAACCGGCGGTAGAAGTGAAAATCTTGCGGAAATTAACGGTTCTAATCTCGCAGCTACTGGGTCTGTTGGATGAAACAAATTATATACTTGATTAGCCATTGGCCTTGGTATAATGCTGTTCTTCTCTCCCGCAGATGAAATTTTTCTATATGCCAGTACAAGTGCTAGCGGGCTGCCGAACATGAAGAATTCGCCGACTTCAAATTCCAATTTACACTGATGAGAATTGTCGCTGAAAACAATGATTTTTCTATGTCAGTCGGTGACTTGAGAATTATACAAACTACTCGATGGTATACCTCGTTGACGAGGATCGTCTCCTGGGTGAAGGAGCTGACAAATGTCTGCCATCTTCGTACCCACCATTGTTGTCCATTCCTTGATTGTCATTCTCCAAAATACTATTCTCACTGTCATTTCTAGATTGATATTGGGCTGATCTGCACAAAACATCGTAGGCCAAAATGGAACCTACCGAGTCACTGACAAAGCAAATTTGTCCAGTAAAGCCACGACCCTCCTCGCTCTTAATAAACTCGTGATAAACCTGATTGGCGCCGTTAACCACCCGCGAAACCGAATCCTGATAATCAGGCGTGGAACTTGCAAGCAATGGAATTGCACCAATTGGAATTGTATCGTGAGTCACTTGCGGAGTATCCATGCACGATGGAGATACGTCAAAGCTGTATGGACTCAAGCTGCAATAAGAAATAATAGCATTCCAGCGTATAGATGAAAGACAAAGAATTCTTAAGAAAAAAATTTTTTTTCTACCTTGATAAAATACCAAGACCTTCCGTACATATTGAGGGACAGGAAACAAACTTAATTGCAATATGTCCAACCATGCTAGGATAATGCTGTCTCATAACAGATTCGAATGCTCCTTTAAACGTTGTAATGTCAGATTTTTTAGCAGTCAAGTCGACATTAGCATCTGGAAATTGGTGTCATATAAAAAAAAAAGTTAATCTAAAATTCATATTATAAATAACCTAATGAGTCCAATACCCAGAACGCTGCCGGCGTGTAGCACTATAAGTAGAACAGTAGTCCTGCAGGGCTGATGCGTCGGTGAATGCTGAGGAGATGCTGGACAAGAAACATCAATGCTGGCTGATGAATGAATAGTTAGCCTCTTGTTACTCCGTTCACTGGCTACACGTTGTAGGTACGAAGACGAGAATATGGTGTCTTCTGTAAACACAAAGGAATCCTGAAGATTATAAAAGAGAGCATTGTCTAAATATTTTCTTGATAATTCATTAATTATTTCATAACTATCTTTACCTTGCTTATTAGCTGGGGATGCCGTTGGAGATGCGGTATCCTCCTCTTCAGCTAGAAGATCCAAAGAACTCCATTTAGCTAATGCCGAGTTATCTCCAAAGTCCTCTGTATAATCAGAAATGTTAACTTGCTAGTGCGTCGTCTAGTTAGTTGGCTGAACTTTGAGAATTCATCGCAGACTGCAGAGTACTGATTATAATTTCATTAAAGCCCGACTGTTCAAGTGCTAATCGATGTATCGAAAAATTCTGTTTTTTTTTGTTTTTTTTTTTTAAATAAAAGACAAGCAATGATTGTGAAGAATTTTTTTAACGATTAAATCAAGTATTACTCACGTTGGATTAATTCTGTATGCGTACGCACGTATTTGGATTAATTATACTAATTCAATTCCAAACCCTGAAATACTTCAACTCTTCATGTAAAATTCCAACTTCTTGTAGGAAACTATCGATCAAATATAATATAGCCATGCTGGCACATGCTTTTGCGAATGTCTAATAAATAACCATGCTCGACTCCTAGGAATCTAGTGAAGTTCCCGACTGTACGCATAAACTTCCGCTTCTATCTTGAATTCAATTTAAAACGATTTAAAGCATTAAATTATTTTTTTAGCAGAGAAAGAAAGAAAAAATTTCCGATACATTCGTTCTCATCGAAGGACTTCACGGTTTCTCGCTCATCTCCTACATTAATTAACGGTGTGTCTCTTGAATGCTGCACTCTTTCATAAGTCCGCCACAAGATCATTCTTTGTTCGAAGTTGTACTTTATATTGTTATAGACCTATTATACATGACTACTCGTCGTTAGTTATTTAAAGTATTCGAGGCGATTGTTTTAATATAATGCTATTTTCATTACCTACGTCGCCTACCTTTGCGTATAGTAGGTATAATGAACCCAGCTGCGGTATCGGAGTGCGACAGAACAAAGAGAGAGTACACATAAAAAAACAGAAACTGTCAAGGCTAGCTCGTGCTATGTTATTTGCTTATATCGATTATGCAATTCTTTCGGGACGCGACAGTTTCTCAAAAATTCAATCGGACGACACTCTCAAAGAGTATTGACAATTCATTGAATAATATCAGGAATTGAATAACCGACATGAGGCACAGCTTGATAATGAAACTAACGCGTACCGCAAGTATCAGTGTTGCCTAGCTATCATTCAATTATGGTACGATAAAATGCTCGATCAAATTCTTACTCCTAGTCTATCAAATATGTAATCATAGCCATGCTTCCCGTGAAGGGTACGAGCGTCGAATTTACCTTGGCAGTCGAAGAACTCATCTTCGCTGCCGGATTCCGATTCTCTCACGATACTTTCCATCCGTAAGTTCGCTATTTGGATCTCAAAACTCTTGGCCGAACTTGGCGAATGTAAAGACGGATTGCTACGCTTCCACGGCTTCTTACCGTCTGATTTTTCTTCCACGCTCCTAAAAAAAAAATATTCGTCCGCCAAAAGAATCAATAACGAAATTCATCAATAGCATTTGATTATTTAGTCCGAAATTAGAAATTGGATTTAACCTTGGGGCGGATAACTCAGTGGGCGAGTCTTCCGGACTAAGTTCACCCTCGGAACTCACGGCTGTATTAATTATTGGTATATCGGATGGTTTTCTTAAGGACGGTGGACTTTGGGGATCCTCGCTCTTCTCGATACTACCCAGGGTGGCTGCTAATGTCTTGGCTACGTCAGAATCCTGTGGAGTCATAGCTGCGCTTGTTGTTACTGCTGGCTCTTCGCCGTCTGCTATATCCTCGGCGGATTCACTGAAGCCCATCTTCCTCTGAAGAGCGAGTTGGGTCTGTTTTTCTATTTCTCTTATGTCCTCCATGGTCAAGCCATTCCACTCGTCCTGCCACGCCCATGCTTGACGATGTGCTCGTAGCATCATTTTTCGCAATGCTAAAATTAACATTGTAACAGTCGTGGAGACTTTAATAAATAATTATAATTATTTATAAACGTATACCAACCTATGTCGTGAATGAACTTTTCCAATTTTGTCTGCATGCCCCAGTAACGAAATTCCACCCGACATAGTTTGTAAGCGCACATCAGGGACTTTCCCGAAGGTGTTGGCTGGGGCTTTCCCTAGTGAGTTAAAGGTTCAAAAAACATACCTTACATCATTGGATAAATAATTAAGCTCAAACTCATTTATACCTTGACTTCTGCCCAATAATCTTCCAGCCATGATTCGGTAAGAGGTCCTCGTCCTGTTTTTTCTGAAACGTACACTTTAGGATCTTCCTCCTTCACGTAATCCGCTCCATACAATTGATCCTTCACCACGTCAATGATATCTTTAGATAATAAGAAAAAGATAATAATAAATTCATTATGCAATCTTTCAAATAGATTTCCAGCATGTAAATCTTTGATAAGGAGAACGACTAGTAATCCATGCATTCTACTTCCCGGCTCACATAAGCTGTTGTATATTTATACGCATCTATTTTAGGAACTATGTAAACCCACAAAACCTCCTACTTCGCTGGGATATCTGCGATGTTAGAAAAAGTTATAATTTGTGAAGTCGTAATATACGTATGGCAAACAGCAAAAGAAATTTGGTGTGCGACTAGAATATGCAAAGAAATGTCATTTCATAATTATGCGACGTTTCTAACATATTGTAAATTTTTTCCCATTGTGAAATTACAAAAAAAATGTACTATAAACGTTACTAAAAAATGTACACAGCGAAATCAGCCTATCTCAGCAACACGCAAGTGAATCGCAGGAAAATCGCGAACTTCCAGCCAAATGTTCAAAAAACCTCTTTAAAGCTTCTGCACTTCCACTTGGGGCCTCTACGCTACTTCTATATAAATAACATTTTTTTTATCTTATCGCGAACATTCGGCTTACCCCGCAGAAGCACGTCGAAGGATTTTCTAACATCGCAGCGAAAGTCTATCACTTATCTGCGACTTTCCTGTGGTCGATTTGCGTTTACAGGGAAGCAAGTATTACTCATAGTCTTTGATACGATAACACATTTATCTCTGACGTACCTACAACCCGATTTCTGAGGTCACTTCCGCTCAACTTAAAAACGTTTTCCTGATGTCCATTATCAGGATAATAGTAAGTCTCGATCTCTATAAAGAACTTCTCCACGAAGGGACAGGTGTATCTTGTTTTAGTATAAGGATAAGCGTTCCAGGCTTCCTCCTTCACCGTGAGAGCTGATTTCGGAAGTAGACTCTTGAACCATCCTGGAAGATGGCTTCCGACGTGATAGATTTTATGCGTGTACTGTCCATTTCCCCCAGGACCATCATTGTACGGTTCGTTAACGATAATCTCAACACCACTGCCCACGCCTTTGCTCTCTTCCCTCGATTTTTTCTGTGAACCAACGAATCAAAGAAATATACCGTAACTTGAAATAAGCATTAAAATTACGTAAAAAACTCATTTAAAAAAATCATTATTACCGCTATCATATACAGCTGAGCAATCTTGTACTCTTCTACCGTAAGAGGCAGTGGTATTCGGTATTCCTTTATTAACATCTTGTCGCTAATTGCTTTTTATCACCCAAGCATCTCTGAAAAACAAAATTAAAAAGGGATTCATAACTCTTATTATAAATAACAGTATTAGGCATGGATCTATCTTTTCACAAATTCTAGGTGCCAGGATACACGTCACTTCAGACGCAATTAAGCAGAATGACTTGATTAATAACTAATTGACGTGTACATTTATGGGTGTACGTAATCAAGGATAGTGACCCTCTCTGTCAACTGGCTAAACTACACATACGAGCTTGGCTGCTTCGTCATCATCTACGTGGAATCACACCAAGTGCCAATTCCTTGTGTTAACGTATAATGGAATACTCTCTCAGGTTAAACCTAGCCGGAAACCTTCTACGTGCCCTAGTTACAAGTTTTCCATTGAAATCAAGAATTATAGTGCGTGCGAATTAATGACTATATCCCTAATTCATACTTGGAAATAGGCAATTGTCTAATTTTTATTTTTATAAAAAATATCAGTACATATTCTTGTCAGATAGACCAACTAAACTTCATTTTGCTAGAAAAACCTACCTGAACTTTCTAATTGTAACCAGTTTTAAATCCAAAGACTCTGTTAACAGGACAGCTGTAACATTATTATTATTATGTGTAAATAACAAAATTATTCAAGTCGTAGTCCACGTAATTTTCTAAAAAATTTTTATTAATGACTGACTTGTGAACCTTTTCAGTTTAGTGGTTTTGCAGAAATTTAAAATGACCCAATTATAAGCTAATAGTCTAAGGCGAATGGTTCGTGAAAACTAGTTGCTAATATGCTAGCTATTTTATTTGCTGGAATATATATGCAAAAACTTTGCGAAAATAATTTTGCCGCGTTTTTTGGTATTCTTGAGCGGTTTCGGCTTTGACGTTCAGTGATCTTTTTTTTTATGTCTTCTCAATCCTGTCAGCTATAAACTACGCTGTTTCGTACATACATAAAATTTCATCTCTCGTCAAAAACTCATGTAACATCTACGATATCTTTAAGTTAAGTTTCATCGGTTGTTTACTTACTATATGTAAATCTTTTCAATGTCTAAGACCAGGCTTGACGAAACGCGCAGCATCCAAATTCCAAGGACGACCGCAATATATACTTAAGAGAATTCAAAGAATGAGTTCTTCTCGTTACATCTTCAAGAAGTCTCTCAGGCGTTATAACAGCTTCGCCAATCCCTTGCAAAGGAGATCCATTCGATCGTCAGATCTGACCCGTACATCACTGTTTAAAAAATAAATAAAAAAAAAAATAAAAATATTCTTTATACATAAAATTACTAATAATGCAACAGCATTCACTATCGCACAGCAATTCGAACTTGCTCACTCTTCACACTTGTCACTCACGGATAACAATTGATATATTATTAGTAGTCTTATCTCGCAATCATTCACACTTTAATGAGTGGGTGATACTTAAAACATACTCGAGATAAGTAAACTGAAAGATTCACTTCATGATTAATGAAGATCGATGTAAATCTCTTTTGTAAAAGATTCTTCAGCCATCTTTTATAGCTCACTATAGAATTTCTAAACGGGAGCTAGCCTCGAATAAAATGTCCCCGTTTTGTTCCTATCGGTTAACGCGCTTAGATCGCGTCTGTGAAAGCGCGTGTGTAGGATCTACCAACCCGCGTTGCTGGAAGGAAGCAAAGGAGTGCGAATCATCCGCCCCCGACCCGGCGAACCGGACAACCGCCTTCTATTGATCGACCCCCAATCCTGAGGTAGAACGCGAGACCAGCTGCGCCACAACATGGATAGCACCACTATACCGGAGTAGACTAGGGTTTTGCTACCAAGAAGCTCCTAGGGGTTCTGGCCAGGTGAGAGCATGGATCCCCTGATCGATCCAGGGGAATTTAGGGAATCAGAATTCCACTGAGGAATTTTATGGGGAAACTCAATGGGAAAATTTAGATTGGAGATCATTCTATACAGAAGATTTTTGAATATGAATTTTTTTCAATTTTCAAAAATATTATTTGTAAATAGTATCTTTCTTGGCGCAATTTTGAATAACTATATATATTCCTGAATATTATTGTACATATATACAGTCATTCTATGTATAATTCTTTAGTAATATTAGATTTTGTAATCTATTTTTCGCTGATTATTATATTATATCATAGTCCAGGACCTGTATTTACTCAGGAAAGAAATGCCCTGGTTTACAGATTGATCTGTAACCTGTTGCGAACTTGGAAACGTAGTGCTGACAGGTTGTCAGAATCGATAAAGTCCTGTATATAATTATGTTGGCACCCTTTGTATTTTAAAGATATAAATAATGCATTATAAGTAATTGCGTTAATTTAAGTACATTTTATAATAAGTGAGAAGAGCGTCAGGATGCGAATTTCCAAAGCAATTCTAAAACGGCTAGCCAGCAATGTAAACAGAACAGCAAAGCCTCTTGGAGAAACGAGTC
This sequence comes from Calameuta pygmaea, assembly GCA_031762395.1. Taxonomy (NCBI): domain Eukaryota; kingdom Metazoa; phylum Arthropoda; class Insecta; order Hymenoptera; family Cephidae; genus Calameuta; species Calameuta pygmaea. Next base: position 573,955 of record JASANN010000095.1, on the reverse strand, counting down.
GATATAGACTATTAATAACATCAATAGAATAACAATGGCAACCGGTAATAACGTGCCTTTAAGAAGTGCAGGAAGTGCTCGTCCGGTAGTTCTTGTTCGATCGATGACTCACATAAAGCTAAATCTACTTTCCAGACAAAATGGCGGAGTAAACAAGCAAAGAAGACACAATCCTTCCGGCATATCAATATACGTGTATTCACAACGAGAAAAACTTTATTTAATCACTGCCTGTCATCGCTTCTGTATTTAATCAATTTATTCAAAATATTTAATTACTCTTATCCTTCCGTTTGCTCGCGTATGGATCGTCGACTTCATATCCATCTGGCAGCAGGGCGTTCAAACGAGGATTATGGAATAATGTATGGTTCCCGTCGCCCCATGGAAATGGCTAAACGGTATAGAAAAATCTTAAATAAATCTTATACGCTTTTCTTTGTCTGGAACTTTGTACCTTTGTGCGCCGATACATGTACTCATACGGTATATATTCTGGTCTTGGTTCTGTCATTTTCTCCTGTTGCTTCAGATACACGTGGGATGACATTAACAGTATCATTGGCAGTGCCAACAGTGTAATGATTCGCCATAGCCCCACGTGGGATGAATGATCTGGTTTCAAAATTCAAAAATAATTCATCACATTTTTAATTGGCATTTTTCGTTATTAATAAGCAATCTTTTTTTAAATTTACCCTTTGACCCGCAATCCGTAGGTTCTGGGCAAGGACAAGGAGCTGGAGGTAGTGTTTGTTCATGCGGTGGACAAGTCCTGGAACAAGGATCCTCTACAGGTGAAGATACAGGTGGAGGACATTTTGCATCACGTGGATCTCTTGGCGGTGGACATTCGCAGGATGAGAGTCTGGACCAAATTTTTCCCAGGGGCATAGAATATCTGCAAGAATTTTCAACGGCTGATACACTCAAGATTCTTATCCAGTGGGGTTGGAGAAATCTTCCCATTTTGCATTTTATGATAAATCAAAATTTTCCTTTTTTTTTCATAAAAGATAGACAAGAATTTTTTATAATCCTTAATACAGATAATTCATGCAATTTTTGACACAGATGACAGCCCCGAAGGAATCGAGCTTCAGAAAATTTCATTTGTCACGTGATATGTTTTATCCTTTCTTTTTTTTGGTATCGACATGAACTCAACGAGAATTTTTTTTTCCCATGTCGAAGCAACAGAACTCGCTCAAAATTGCGTTATTGATCATTTCAAAAATTTTACTCCAAGACCATAGAATAATCTAGAGATTTTGTATCGGCTAGTATTTGCTTGATTCTACTAAATTGAAAATTTCTAATACGTACAAAAAACATCACATTAGAATACCATAATAAGTCTTTCAGGTTATAAAAATTCTTCATCTTACTAAATCTCAAATATTTATTCGCGCATGTAACGACCCTGATATCTGTCAGCTGACCGTAACAGACTGCCAGTTCAGATTTTATATTATCTATAAATCAAATATATTTAGTAAGTGTGTCAAAATTACCAATTCACATATAGCACACAATTTGCAACACTCTCCAGAATTGCAAACGTGGCCGATTTTCTGTATAGGAACTTTTTATCATCGTAATGGATTTTAAAGCGGCAGCTCTCAACGGAAGAGTATGCGTTCTGAATACCAATTATCGTAATAGGAATTCACTGCTATTCGAAAAATGTACAGCCGTTCATCAAATCAAATAAAATATTAGAAGCTCGGCTGATTTGAATCTGCAAAATTATTATAAATTATTCTATAGTATGTCAAATCATATATTAAATTTTTACATGCAACACCATTTTTCAACGGACTCCAGCAATAGCTATTATGCATTTCCTTTATGGTATAAATGCTCTTAACATTGCATAATGCTTTATAACAGTGTATATAGCATATCTGATGATACGTCTCACACAGCTTATATATTTTATCAGCGCGCCAGGATGTCTGGGGACACGGACAATGTCTGAAGGATATAAAGTAAACCCGCTCATTATTTCCACTACGTGCTACCCTGGTGTAGCATTACATTAGCGTATAGTTAAGCCAAAAAATCCTGTAGACTCGCGAAGATTTGCTTGCCTACAATTGAGTGTACAAAAAAATTCAATACACTATATATCGAATAAATCCTTCATCAAAGAGTAAACAGGTATTTTTTTTAAATCACCAAAAATAATGATTTTTAAAAAAATTATCTTCCAACGTCGAATAAACTCGTCGTACACAAAGATGGATAACTTGGAAAACCAGATGCCGCATTGAATCCGACCAATGAGGGATCTGATTTTCCGAATAATCTGCCTTATATACGACTAATCCTTTCGACATGGAAAGATCAACGAAAACCGATGTTTGTATGAAGACTGACGTGAGAGTAAAAATAATTATTTTTACAGCAATGTAACAATAAAAATGCCTCCAATTTTCCTAGGAGGGTTGATGCGAAACAAGCAAATGCCCTGCGCGGTAACCTTTGACATTTCAAGAGTACGGGTCGAAGTTTCTCCCTCCGAGTTGATATTCCATTTCTGGCTGTATCTCAGGGCCCAAATATCAAGGTACAAGCTCACCCAAAAATTCCCACGAATTTGTGTTCGATTCTTCTTTACTTCCCCTGATATATAATAAAAAGAGCAATCCGCTTTAGTGTTGCTGAGAGTATATATGTACATATGTAGCTCTCGTTATTTCGCTTTTTTTTTACCTCGTACAAAACACAGGGATGAGAGCTCGATCGCGTGTTCTCAAACAAGGTCAGGCATTACAACAAAGTGACTGTAGAATGTTATTAGAGATGGCGCGGCATGGTATTGTGACGTCATTGTCTATATCAGGAGAGCATGACAAGATGACATGCGATTCAGTAGTTCCCGAAGAAATTGCTGCTTGTAAAAGAGACTCGAGTTGATTTCCAGGTGCGATTATCTTGTTTCGTCTTGCAGTGTGTACAGAATCGTCAGGGTAAATTTGCAAGGATCATGCAAATGGAAGCAGTACGTTGAAATGTCAACCGTGAGATGAGATCTTTCCTTACGGTGGTGACCTCTTGTGCTGGAAGGTCAACCTTTACTATAATTTAACGAGTTGGCAGCCCACGCGAAATCTATATAAATGTAAAATTCAATGATCCGAATATAAAACTGAAAAACGGCACTGGGATAATAATTTTTAAAGGTAATTTATATATTCACTTTTTTCCCTTTACCTGTCTATGGCGCTTCGGTTTTCATGTAATTTACATCACGTGGGTCGTTCGTCTCTGATAGGATTTCCCGGGTCATATTGTAGTGTCCGATTCTATGTTATTTTACCAGGCGTTTCGAAATCCGTATAAATTTTCCAGTTAATCTAGGCATAAAGGCAAACTTTATGGGACCGCATCGGTAGGTATGCCAATGCAATTAGGTTAGGTTCTCCACCTATTTTCTCGTCGACACGAAACAAACGATCGGACATGTGAGCCACTACTGCTAATTACCCCACGCGTTAATTAGGAATAGTCCCACAAAACATGTAACTCCAATTCGTCCAGTGAAAAGGCAAACAACGTCTGTGCACTCCTGTATGTACGTACAACAAAAAAGATTCACAAGACTCGAATGCCACTCTGGGAAAAAAAACATTCAAGCACTGACTCCGTTAGACCGCTGTGTGAACGGATAAAAATATGCCTCCAAGAGGACCTCATAATGTAGCTATTGTCAAAAATTCACTGATAGTCATGTAAATTAGGTTTATAGTTTCTGCATCCGTATATCAATAAGAAATTATGTATTCTGTAGTCAAAGCACGCGTCACGTAATTTATATCTCATTAAAATTTGTACCTATAACCCGTAGACATACCCGTTATTTCACATGGCAAGTGACGCTTCTTTATCATCGTCCTACAGAAGAACCAAACCGTACCTCAAAACGCCATGTGTTCTGTTAACGCACTAGGAATGAGAGAAGCAAAGATAATAGTGTGAATGTGAGTGAAAGGGAAGGCAGAGAGTATTTCGTAAACGACAGAAAGTTGAGAATGAGCCAAAATCCATTACGCCAGTCAGCATACACTATACGTATATCACATACGTAGTTTGTTGATATTCGAATAAGCATGCCAAGTAAACCCTTTTTGCGCCAATCGATCAGTCTGCTGACGTCACCTCTTACGTCATTCAGACGAAGAGAACCTCGCGTGACGTCAAGTCTGTTGAATTCTTGGCCGAGGGAACGCAGCAGGACTGAGCGAGAGCACGTCTCGACAATTTATTTATTCATCGAACCGTGCTACAACGTCACGCGGAGTCAACGCAACTATTCGTTAGACTTATTGAGGCGGGAATCCTCTTTCGGAATTTAATTTTCAATATCGAATCCGGATCGTTTCCGTTGGCACCAGTTCTCTCAGACTGGCAGCTGGTTTCTTTTGACACTAGTTATCTCCATAACTACGTAGCTTGTTGAAAGAGTCATAGTTGGGTTTAGAATGCGGTTCGAGGTAAAAGTCCAGTGAGAAAACTCAACTAAAGACTATTTTATATGCATACAATTATATTCGTGAGCTCTCTGTTGTGCATAGTTGATTTTCTTAAAGTTGCCATAAGGTAATTTTTTGCGGCAACGATTATTGATTTTGAGCTTTGCTTCATAAGTATGGCAACGACTCGTACTGTTTTACTGTGATTAATCCTGAGTGTTTTTGCGTGATCAATAGAAGTTATAATAGAATTAGGTACATCTCTTGGCTTGCGTATAATCAAAATATCTGTAAGCGAATAATTAATTGGCAGTCGTTGCGAAACGATGATGCGCAGCGATCGGAAACGCGTTAAATGAGCGGCTCCAGGACAATCGGAACAGAATGAAATCGATAAAATTTACATGTAGTTTAGCTCGCCTGGAAAATTGTTATGCGAGTTCACACGCTTTGTCATACAGACGGGATTAGTTTTCTTTCGACAGACGCCTTACAAACATGGGTTATCGAAATATGACTTACTTCTTGAAGTTACCTAATGTATGCCAGAAATTTACTGTATGTATACCGAACACTTTACGAAAGACTGGAAAAGATACGAGTACTTAAAAATTCGTTAAATATTTTCTAGCTAACAGATGCGTCACAGACATGATAATAGGTGGATGTATTGTACCGCACATTCCTTGAGTCAAAAGAGAAGCGTTAAAAAATTCCAAATGATCAGAGAAAATATGAATGGTATAGATAAAAGGACTGATAAAACCTTATGAAGGCAAGTTTTATCGTAAATTATAAAAGGTAATATTTAAAATATTAGACATATTTATTATCAAGAAAATGAAGCTTGATATTTACTAAAATCCTAAGCCTAAGGATTAATAATTTATCAGAAGCATGGAAAAAAATACAATCAGTATGAAATTAATGATAAGATCTTCAATAAACTTGAATATCGTCGTTAATGATTCGAATAATTTCTCGACCAATTTATTTTTAACTTAATATCTTCAATAATTCTTCTATAAATAAAGAACGCAGGCTGTCTTTCGCTTCTTCATCCTGCCTTGATAAGCTACCCAGGATATAAAACGCTTTATCGTATGCATAAAACATATGCGCGACGTCTTGCATACATATGTGAAAATTAATCCTGCTTAAACAGTTTTCAAAGAGCGTATTATTTATAAAGAAAAAAAAAAAAACGTTTCTAGTAAGACGCAAGGTTTAGATGTATGTTAAATTGACAGGAGCAGTGGATCGATCATTATGGCGGCTTCTCTTTCGAGTACAATCTACGTACCAATTTCTTGACGCGTCCGTGATGCCTAGTCACTTTTTTCTCCCCCTGTATATACACAAACTGTCTCACACAAACTGCACTAATTATCCAATCCGCACTGCTGTCAGTTTTCTCTGGTTATTTCTGATCAGAATCTTGAGCTTGCTCGATTCCGTCGATAAAGAGGAACCCTACCCTAGTGACAATTCGTAATGGCGACCTCAAAGTCGTCATCAGCCGTCATGCGTGGCAACATACGCAAGAAAAGTTACAGCCAAGGAAGACAGATCGAAATGTTTAATAATCTAAACAAATATGATTCAGAAAAATATTTATAAACGTTTGTAACCGTAAACTTGAAGCAGTATCATTCACAGGAATGTTCACCATATTTATTTTCAATGACAATACCTTCAGTCATTCTGACATTTCCCAATTTATAATAGCTAATTAACCTCTGTGATTTTTTAAGCTTCACTTTTTTTTTTGTTCCGATACTAGGTATTTTTTAGGGAATCATTTGGTAACTCGTGTTGATCTTGCAGTTGGTCGGAATTACGGTAGAGGGCTCTTTGATCGATTCAATAAAGTGCGACGGTCGGGTGGTATTTCCGAAGGCGTGATGCTTTTGACAGGCGACGCTGAGAAGTGACGTTCCATTCGCTGACAGGGAGATGAAGTCGCCTACAAAGTTTTAATAACGTTTTCGCGTGTATGTCGCGGCTGCCTAATATGGGAGAATGGTTGGGCACGGGGCTGCGTTACTGCTACTTTTACTGGCAGGTAAGAAAATCGAATATTTTACATGAGACGTACACACCTGCCGATCAATGCTCTTGTATTTATATAAGCCACCGGGAGTGTAAGTAGCTATACGTATGCATGTGTCACACGATATGCACCGAATAAATGAAGCGGATGCCAATTGTGAAAATAAGTCGTCATTAATTTCGATGAGCCGTTTAAATTGGTCAATTGGCAAAATTATATTTTGGACCTTAATGTTTTGTATATTGGAGCGAGTTAGCATGACGTTCGTGATAAAATGTTTTTCTTCTAGCCGGAATAGAATAATCGTTTGTTTCCCTGCTAATACCCCACACACTACTACACAGTTTTGTATATATAAAAAGCACTTCCGTTTAATCGTGCACCTGTATATGCTAGTTGGGAACAATGCGATCTGATAATAGTTGTTTGGATCTGATATAGTCTTCCTTCGATGCTGCTTATTATAATTTGCTACTTTCAGAATACTGGTATCATTTGTATTACGTAAAGAGTAGGTAAGATAGACTTATTATAAAAAGATACAAAGTGGATTCATGGACAATTGTTATGATTTTATGTATATGAGAATTTATGTGTTATACATGATTATAGAAACATGAGATTGTTTTTATATATCATTATATTGATTAATAGTAATTTTTATCCTTTTTATGCTGAACCAGTTTTGCTTCAGTTACCTATTTATATCCAGTAAAGCTAAGATTAAAGGTTAAAGATATATAAGTTTACATACAATTAGGTATTCTGATTAGTAGCTTAGAGCAAAAACCATACTACGTTAGTACATGGAAATTGCATGTCTCAAGGTCTTCTTTGGCACATCAGTTGACTAGATAGATTGAGATGGAATAGTCTAGAGGTGAAACGGATCATTACTTTTTATATTGATAGTCCATGCACAGTACAATTTTTTGTGATTCTAGGATGGCAAAAAACACTAGCATTAGTACCAGTACGTGATGTAGATGTAGACTTAGGCCAAAACCTGACCTTGGCCTGTGCCGAGAAAGATGCACTTACATCAACGGGTCAGTCCTCGGGGGTGATGTGGGTTCGTGAAGGCCGGGAAGATGGTCAGGTTCAGAGAGTAAAAGTCGAACCTGATGGATCCTTTGAATTGGTCAATGTAAGCAGGGATGATGCAGGGAATTACTCCTGCACCTTAGACAATGATGCAGATGCTGTCAAGACCAGGATCAACGTACGTGTCAGAAGTACGTTTTACAGTCGTGATTACCCTTATTAGTAACGTGTAGAACGTCTTGGTAGTTAATCATTGACAATGATTTTCATTCTAGCACCACCTCCGGCTTTGCACAACGTATGGGTGAAGCCATCAACAATTTTGGCAAATATTTTATGGGAAGTAGCCGGCACGGGCGGCTATCCTATTATAGATTTTACTGCCGAGTATCGTCTAAAACCGAGTGCGGATGAGGAACCCGAAGACTGGAAGCCCATCATTCCAACGCACATTCCTCCAAATTCTGTAAGCAGCTATAAGATAAACATACCTCATTCCAATATCAAAATATGCACTTGGACGCCTTCCAATTCGACGGTATTATCCCTTGACTTTCAGAGGCAAATAGACGTATATCACTTGGAGCCAAATACGACGTACTCATTCCGCGTCTGGGCTACTAATCAACTCGGACCTGGCGAAATCGTGGAAGTTGAAGGTCATACTCATCATAGTATCGAGGAGCTAGGTAGGCATCCATTTACGGGCTCATACAGTTATTAGATCATTCCTGAGGGATCATGTTCTCAAGAAGATAGACATGGTCTAATTGTTTCAGAACTCGCCAGGCATCTACTTGCCGGTGTGGAAAATTTCGATACCCGCGTATGGGTGGCAGCGGTAGGCATTGTCATGGGGACCTTAATGATCCTCGGTTTAGGGACTTGCTACCTTCTGTACCATGAGTGCAAGGCACCCTGTAAGCATCTTCTTGTAACTCTACATAAAAGCTTTTGCTTCTACTCTATCTCTTTGGAGCCGTTGCTTCTGCCGGGAGTCACGAATATTTTTCTAATTATACAAGTTTCTTATTGATTGTTTTTTTTCGCTCTTTCTCTATACAATCGATTGACTCTCCACTGAAGTACTCTGAATGTGGGTTGCCCTTATTGGCAGCAGCAACGACACTGCTATCCACTAAACTTATCTATGGCCCTGATCTCTAGCTTTCCTTAAAATAATCACCTATCTCTCGATCGACTTAATGCTACTCTAATACAATGTCAATTATCTCTCACTGGATCTTTTCTAGCTGCAAGCGCTTTACAAAACGATTAGACTTATTAAAAGTATCCTAATTAAACGATCAACAAAAGAAATCATACAAATCATTTTACTCTCTTAACTCTCGCACTAGATGCTTTAAAATATAAGGCACTAAATTTAACTTTTAACGTTTTTATATGTACGATCATTTAACTCTTGGTACTGCACTTCATAGATCCTTGGTATGGGACCCTAAATTAATACATAGATTCGCAACCACTAAACTTATTAAATAATTACCGATTGTTTTTTAATGCTGGCTCCAATTATCGATTAAACATTTCTGATAAGACGCCTTAATCTGTTATGGGATATATTTTAGTAAGTTTTGGTGGTTGATTTAAAAACTGTTATGCCGAATGGAGAAATAGTGTAATGAATAGCAAGTATGACGATAGAGGTAGAGCATTACGGCCTAGATAATGTCGTTATGTGCTACTAGAATATCTTTGGCCAGGTAGCAGTAAGGCCAAAGGTTAGCACATGCATCCGCTGGGTGAAAGGGTTAGCGATGGCAACGAATCGATATTTTGCAAAGAATTTCTGGGTTAACAAGAAAATAGTAGAAAAAAAAACTAAAAAGAAAAAGATCACACTTCATGGTTGTTCGCGCTGCCTTTTTTTGTACTTTACCGAAGGTTTATATTAGGTCATTTAACATCAAACACCCAGCGGACAAGTGGACAAAGGGAAAGGGTAGAAGCCAATATGGTTCGTGACCTAGACCAATGAAAATTAATCTCCGCTCACGAATTGCAGCGCAGCTGGAGGAGCAGGAGGTGATTGAGCTGGTGCCAAATATTATCCTGAATCCAGGATTTTTCGACGAGAGGACAGAACGCATTCCCCAGGATGAAAATTCGAATAACCAAACGACTACACGACTGAACAACAACACCGTCATACAACCAAGGCGACTCTAGCGATTGTTAAACTAGACGAAACTTTTCGTAATCTCAGTATATCACAAAGGCTCACTAAACAAGGAGGAACAACATCATCCCAAACACGTAAGCAGCTAGAACACGTACGTACGCAATTCGTGATTCTAGTATGGAGATGAATGAATAAGCTAAAGATGATTTAACGAGACAAGACTTTTCACAAGTTACTTGGGAGGTTTTACGATTCCTTGTCCACGAATTTGAAATTTCACCGATCGTTACGAACGGGGATTATTTCAGTCACAATATAAAGTGTTCAAACTAAAAAAAAAAAGAAACTTGTAAGACTCTGCTAGGTTTCTCGAGTGATTGAAAATGAGACGAGAATAGGAAAAAAATGGGAATATAAAGTTTTTCAAAAAAAAAAAAGTTCTCAGACGCCGCGTACGGCCGTTACAACGCGGCAGGCGCTCAGCCCCGTCGCTGAATGAGCTTATCTCAGAAAAACTTCCATAACGAAAAGAAGAGAAAAAAAAATCGAAGGGAACTAAAAAGATGATAAGACGAAACGATAGTAAGACTGTAAAACTCTTATTAGGGATTCCGATATATTTTATTTGTTGGAATTCATGGAAATGATAACCAGATCTGTCACCGTGACATTAACCAATGTGTGGCGTATTTCTTGCGCATTCCAGTGAATTTTACTTCGATTATTGTAGATATTTTTTTATACTTATTTTTGCAAACAATCGCGAAGTCGCCAATCGACGTGTGTCCGATTTTTGGAGGGACGTAAAACGATTCACAGATATCACTAAGGTCATAGGCGTAGTAAGTGAGATTTTTTCTAGGCTAATGGTATTACGCTCTTCAGTCATCATTAGATTGACCAATTGGACGTGACAAATTCGTAAAATATTATTCACTGACATGATTTACATGCGATCATTGATAAACATTGCTCTCTCATAATGCTCGACTAACGTTAAAAATATTACTTTCTTTTTGTTTTTAAATTTTATTATAGAGTCATACATTCATAGAACAAATTAAAGATCAGTACGACTTATACCAAATTATTATAGTCGGAAATGCGTTCTGCCCTGCTTGGCACATATAAATGTCGCAAGATCGATGTACGAAATAGCACGTTAGTGCTTTGCTACACTATAGCGTAAACACACTGAGTAATACTTCCAAGTGAAATAGAGCAAACTACAAAATGTAACTTAAATTCGAATATCAATTTTCAAATGTCAAATGCTTCTTTGGAATCCTCTTAGAATATACAGTAACAGTCAAGTGGTTCAAGCGATACTCTCTTCATTCTAGAGTTTTGCACTGCTCTTTGTAAATCAGAATGTCCAATTCCAATATGAATCAAATTGAATCCAAATGAAATCCAGACAAATACGCATAAGCACAATTTCGCTAAGCAATTAGTCTTTAAGAAATAGATTTGCGATAGTTAACATTTAGAAAGGTGAAGGGCTAGACGTTTATAAAAAAAAATATTAAAATCCATTGTCGCGTAAATAATATTAGATCCAGCGCACGAACAATTTTAATTGGGCTCTGAGACATTTTTTTTTTTGTTCAAAGTATGTCAAAGCTTTAATCTCTACTGGTTTGTACCTAAAGTTAACTGATTTTATACCATAGAAAGCTTCAAACGTGTCAAGGGTTTAAGAGACAACGTGAAGATGGTGCAGTATAAAAATCGAATTTTGTTTTTATGATTTCGGAGAAAAAAATGGTTTAAGCGAGCTTTTTTCATATTCTTATCATAATTTATCATCGAACCGCCATCGCGATAAAGGGCCCAATTTTTCCCTTTGGGAATTTAGATTGTTATAATTTAATCCTAACGAAGACTATGCACGTTTATTCGCCGCGAAACTTATTGGCGTAATTTATGAAGTGTGCGAAAAAGGGAAAATTAGCCATGACGGAGAGACTTTACGTAAAGCCTTAAATATTCGCAAATTTCGAATAACGTCATATCAGAACTCTTAATCGGATACGACTGTACTGAGTAAAAAAAAAATGTATATAATCCTTCCATGAATAAAATGTGTTCTCGAGGGGCCATCTTAATATAAATTTCAATGAAAAAGAGTCCCCTAGACTTCACATTTTATTATTGGATTGATTATACATACATAGTATAGTCCCGGAACGTTGCGTTTTTACTTATTTCCAAAAATTATAAAAAAAAAAATTAAAAATAATACACCATAAGAAATAAACGCAATGTTTTAAGGGACAAACAGAGTGCATGAACAAGAAAGAAAAAGTCTTTTTTAATTTTTTAATTTCATATTAGTAACCACTTTCAGCCTTTGCGGTATTCCTCGCGTTTTCAAAAGTCAAAAGCTAAAAAAACAGGCATAGATACAAACCAGCATACACTTTTCATCCTGAGAGTTAATATTTCGTATTTTGAAAATATGCGGAATACTATATCGCCAGTATTGTAATCAAGCGTAGTCATTAATGTGTAAAGGTGGATACGTGCTTAGGATTTATCATACATTAAGTTTCACTGACAGGACCATCTTGACCGCCAATCGTAACTTTTAATGCGAATAGATTTTAATCAGCAAAAAATACCACAGCAAGAAAAATGACGCGTCAGATCGTAGGATCGATATCCATGATTAAATGATTTTTAAATTGTAGTTATATACTTAAGGCAAACTCATCGTATAATAAATTATTTTCCGTTGATATGCGACACTTATGTCATACGGTTAGGTATTAGTCTTTTATGGTTAAAAATGCGAAAGTAACTGCTTAAAACACAAAGGCGTAATAATTAAAAACGAAAGCTCGCTCCTGTCAGAGAATAATTGAAAATGTGAGTCGCGATAATTTGGTGCACGCAGGTTGTATAAAAATTGGTTGTGCGTTGTTACGTAGAAGCTTTTGCGATCGGTTTCTCCTGTCCCGGTAACGATTTCATAAAGAAAGGACAAAAACAAGTAACGTTGGGTTAACGGCAGCAAGAAAAAAAAATTTTGGGCAAGGGTTAACGTGGATGGGGGACTAGAACGGATACGTTACAGCTTCGTACTATGCACTCTGTGTTGTGAATGGTAAATATATATATTATACACGCTGATAAAAAGAAAATAATTATAATACGATACGATAATAATAACAATAATAATTAATATATATAAATATATATTTATATAGCCGAGGCATCGTAATATTTTAGCTATAAGCAAAGACAATTTTTTATATATATAAAATGCTGAGACGCGATATGGTGTAATATTTATCTGTATAATATTCGTATAGTCACGATTTTATCCTGCGATGATATATTGAGCTTCGTGAGCGGTTTCTTCGACTTGCTCACAATTTATTGCTAAATATGTTCCTTCGATTGTCTTTCGTTTCTTCCGTTTAATTTCGAAGGGTCGTACACAGTTTCTGTATTCATGCTGAGAGGTTTTGCAAGACCGGTTTACTCTAATGAGTGAAGTACAACAGTATACCAGTGGCCTATTGCCCAGGAAATACTGTTAAAATATTTATTAGATTTTTGTAACTGATACGACTCTGCATTTTGAAAAAAAGTACAAGTATTATGTTCGAACGTACTGCACTTACATTGTAGTAACAGGGATAGTGTTTTTCAACGTCCAAGTATTCTTTTTTGAAAGTGAGTGACAAAGGAGATGAGAATTTTGATAAGTTTAAATTTCAAATGCAATTTTGTACTTTGTCAAATTTGCAGACTTTGAATTGTGTATTATGATGTTAGGTGTTGGAATTAATTCGTAGCGTTTTTTGAATGAAAAAATATTATTTATTTCACATGAAAATCAATAAATAAATTACGCAAGAACACTTTATCCGGCACAAAGTTTGACATATTCAATTAATTATAAAGTGTTGTTATTTATGATTTGAAAAAAGGTTTTATACATGGCAAGTGACTTTATCCGGCACAAAGTTTGACATATTCAATTAATTATAAAGTGTTGTTATTTATGATTTGAAAAAAGGTTTTTTACATGGCAAGTGACGTCCTATGGTAGCTGTTTACAATGTATACATTACTGTCGGTTACAAAAAAATAATGTACTACCTGCGCCATCTCTTGTAAAACGCTACGAATTAATTTCAACATTTAATAACTACAATTGAGATCTATTCACAGTAACGTAAAGAATATTCTGTTGCTTTGTGACTTTTCAAAATGAACTTTGACTAGTATTAATCTGCCTAAATATTAATTTAGAAATTTTGATTTAGGCCAAAAAGACAAACAAGATACTTCCACACGTTCTATAGGAATGTGCCTAAAAATTGGCAATATTAAGGAAAAATGAAATCGCACGTCTTTCATATAGAAACTAGTGAAGTATCATACATATTTACGAATAGATTTCTATGTCGCTCACACGTGTTTCGTTTTACTTCAAATTTCACTTTTAATGTATGGTACCTGTTATTCAAAGTAACACGATATTGGGCAAGTTCCGAGTTTAATTCCTTCGATAATCCTTAAATGCATTAACCAAGCAGATGGCAGCCAATTCGTAGTTTAGGTTACTTGGTAATTAAAATATCTGAAGCCTTGTAGTAGTTTGCAATGCTATTTAGTAGAAAAACTAGTCCTTTTACATGTCCGTTGTTTGTTATTTAGTGTTACTTTTATTACATAGTATAAAATATAATAAATAACAAAAAGCCCATAGAGACCCAGTCCTGCACCTAGGATCCTATATTAGGACATTCCAGAATCACTTTGGTACGGCTTTATAGATATAATTACATTCACGGAATTCTTTGCGTCTAATAAAAAATAATAACGCAATCGAGCTACGACGTGCGTTCTAACGTACATAAAATAAATGCTCTTTTCATAACACGCGACCACAAAAAAAAAAGATATCGGTGAATGTACGCACACTGAATAATTCTAGTAATAAGCATTTAATATTTAGATCACCTTTTTTATTACATTTATTAGAAAGATTTAGATCGAGGGAGTGCGAGTAAGGAATCTCTAGGGCGATTATGGCAGTGAACAATTTGTGAAATTTTATTCGTACGACTGACGCATGGGATTCGAAAAGAAAGGTGGAACAATCGTTAAAAGAAAAAAAAGGAAAACGTCGAGTCGAATTTTAGGTTAAACTCCGGTTCGTGTCGTCTATCGTCTTGTAACGTTATTGCTTAAAAAAATTGTCTTCTCAGTTCTCCCTCCATATTCTCGCACAATTATAGTCGCTTTAAAGGTATTTGCTATATTCTATTTATCTGAAACAGCACGCATAAAGAACACAACACGCGAGTACATTAACGTTATATGTACACGCATAATAACATGCATATTTATACACTATACTCACATCAGTGAATTCGTATTATTATTATTAAGTAAGCACAATACCGTAGAATAGTGTTATGGTTGCTGGTGGCACCATTCGATCGTCCCCAACATACATATTGCCTGCCTATTGTCATACCAAAATGGATTTAAAAAAAAAAAGATAAAGATACAACTGAAGCGATTTTTACAAAAGAAAAAAGGAAGAAGAAGAAAGTGACGTTAATGATGTATTTTAGAATCTCGTATGGACGGTATCGATTTAATGGGACGTGCGTTAACTTAAACTTTTTAATGGAGCTTCGTTACTTTATTTATTTTTCTCTTTGGTTTCTTTTTGTAAAAAACGCTGCAATTGTCGTATTCTACTATATTAATATGGTTAGTGCCAGTTTTAAATCCTTGCGAGTAACGCGGTACGATATTGCGCATGCGCATTGTCTAACGTCTAATTCAAACGGGAATGAGGATAACAAGGATATTGTCGTTAGTGATTTTATGCAAAGCTGCGATAACGATTAATGAGTAAATCCTACGAGGTATGATTATAATATACAACGTATATATATATTTTTTATTTTATTGAGCAATCATTGCGATTATCATTATAGTCATTTTGATTCTTGCTTATTGTTTCACGCTTTATTCTATTTTAATATGCGTGTATCAGGTTACGTTGCTAATTTATTAAATTTTTATTTTGCCCAGTGCACGGTTCATACTCTACTTACTTTTGAATTAATAATCGAAATAAATGTAACAGGCGCGTGAACGTAAACCAGAACACTGATTCAATCGGTATTGCTGATGCGGTCGTTTATTTTCTTCGTTGAAATTATATTTCATATGGTCTTTATTGATTGGTTTATTGTTCCTTGTACCGTTTATGTTTATTCAGATAGATTTAACGTAGAAGTCACTTTTCGTTGTTCACCTTACTTGCTTTTACGTTATACTTAACTGCACAATTTATTTACACAATATTTAAGCACGCTTACTAAATATATTACTCTACCTATGAATTATTACGATATTGCCTTTAAGAGTAAAGATATATTTTATTTACAGAATAATTATTGACGTCCGATGATCACTGAATGACCGACGCCCAATATGGCTAACAGTGAATTTTTGACAGTCTTAAAATTGATTTGTCAGTTAAAATAAATTGTTTTAACTTTATTTTACTTTAGGCATTCATAGAGATTTTATGTATCAAGAGCATACATAATTATTTGAGATCTGATTCTTTCATTGATGTGTGTATCTACCAATGCCAATGATACTCGGATGTTCACATTTTATTTATTTAAAATAAAGGAAAAAGGAAATGGTGTAAACGCCAAGTACAAAAATGTCTTCTGTATGATTCTCTCCAGCTATAAATACGGAAATGTGAAACCTCCTATCCTAATTGAAAAATTCTTTATTCTATTTTTCTGAATGAAATGAGAGAAAGTAATCGCGCGTGTTAGTAACTATCAGCGCTCTGTGAAATTAGTCATGTGTTATTAGGATCACACTATTGCAATACATTCGATGACAAACCTTAGGAACATATCAGGAAGGACACTAAGTACTCATTTTTCTCATGTTATCATTACAGCACGGACCCTCTGTTTAGATTTGTACCTATTATCAATATTATATATTAGAATGTATTATGCAATATTGACATGTACTACAACTTAAAATGGTTGTTTATTTTAAGGCTTGCTTATTAATCAGAGAGTGAGACAAATGGGGTTGTGAATTCAATGGACAGTCATTTTTGAAAATCAAATTGCTGTCGAGGAGACTGCTGAGAATATTCTTAAGAGATCGATGGTGTTTTTTCTATAATTAATAATTGTTTCATAGTGTTACTCGAGTATCTTGATGATAAATAAGGTTGTACTTTCATTGTTTATAGCTTTTAGGTACTGTGGCAAAAACTTTTTCTTGTTTTGTAATCAGACGACTTGTACCTGAGCAAGAAAAATTGGATCTTATGTTTGCAATTCCCCGCTGCAATTTGATTATCAAATACAATCATAATAACAGAGTATAGAGAACATTGCTTAAGGACAGTCAGAGAATACCAAGAAAAAATAATGAAATATAAAAAAGTACCACTTATTTCATTCGACAGTAATGTTAATCTAATGATTATAAAAGTTACTGTTTCCACCATAATTAATATTATATTGTACACAACCACTGTATTTTCAATGATATTATATCTAATACTTGTATCTTTCGGTCTACCTTTTGTCACTGTAATTGCTATGTAAGGCAAGTTAGTAATGTCGATTGAGTCATAAAAATTTATTTACAAAGATTATCACAAATATTGATACAATAAACATATATAATTCTTTGGAATCCCATAGAGCATCTATTACTATCTCTGCTGTAGTAACATTTTTGCTATACGATTGCACAAGGAATTCATTTCTGATAGTGCTGTGTATTCTGCAGCAAAAATTGCATTAGCAACTGCTATTGTTTCATGAACCGATCTTGCCTTTATCCAGACTCTCCCATTCATACCAACTGCAAGATCATATGCTTGCTCCTTTCCCAACATTTTAAATAATGGACAGTCAGGATTGAGAATTTTTCTTACGAGACTAAAAGAACATGTAAATAACATGCCATCTGAATTCAATACACCCAATTTTCCTTTCTTTCCAAGAGAATCTACGCAAACTAGTTCAGGTTCCATATCTTTACTCGCAACCAACAACTTTGCAAAGATTACATCCCCAACTTGAACATCAGGTCGATTTCTTTTACTGGCACCTTCAAAAGCCATATAAGAGAGGCTTGCTTGTTCACTGGCTCCAATGTCAACCTTGAAAATGTCTCCAACCTTTTGAGTTACTATACCCACAACATTTTCACCTCGGTTTGGAATGTACCTGTAGGAACGACGAACGAGTTAGTCTTATTGAATGTTTTAATTGATTAATTACGGAAATATAATAATCATATATTAAATTGCCAAACCTTTTCTGGTAACTGTCAATATAGTAAGTGGAAGATTGACCTTTTCGTAAAATCCCAGCTTTACTGGCAACAATGACGTCGCCGTCGCGACGAAGTCCTGGACCTAATATTATTTTATCCTTGGTATTATGTGTTGAAATGTCCTTTATGATATCTCCTGGCATCGCCACATCACCTACAGTTATTTCCATTATGCAGTGTAAATCCAGAAAACTTAAAAGACAGTTTCACATAAATTTCAACGATCTACAAAATTTGTCTTTCTCAAGAAACAAAATTAGGTTAGAACACATGAATTGTACCGCATGTGTTGAACCGCCATTACGAAACAGCCAATCGGAAGAAAAGCATCTGAACCGTTTGAAAAGCCACCACGATGGTACGTATTATATTAATATATTCAAGAATATCGAACATATGGATAACGTTCTAATAATATAATTTATAATCATCATAAATCAATGATTTATAACAATGGCGTGAAATAGTAATGAATATAATGTAAATGAATAATTCGAAAGTTCAATACGCTTATTACACCTAATAGGATTTCTTGGGGCAGAACTTGAAAAAATGGTTGCATGCGAGTCATTAAAAAACGTTATTCGCAATTTCAAAGCATTTACGACTTTATTGTACAATATTAATCGTATTAAGTAAACTACCTTAGTTATAATGAATGCCAAGAAGCGATTAGCTTCACACAATACACAATTATCTGATAAGTATCGGATCCATCATTTACATAGGACCGTGTAAACCTTTTAACGTATATTCAAAATTAAAATTTCAATTTTTATTAACAATAGCGTTTCCTTCGGTATTAATAATACCTTATGTGAATAAAACAAAAATACGAACAGTGCTTTCGCATTGGCGTTAACTGTACCTACCATCACGATATGGATAGCATTTATTTAAAATAGCTCTGTATTCACGTTACATATTATAAAGTTATAATCAAATAAATAAGATTACATTAGAAACTAAATTAGCGATTGTTCATTTATTAATTACAGTTACTATTCAGCCCATTTTCCGTCTAGATAAATAATACACGAGAAGATCGCGTGTTATTTTACTATGTTCAAAATCGACTGAAAAGCAGCCTTAATACTTAATCGAATTTACCGTTACGAATGACGCTGTTTATTTCGTTTATTTACTAGACTCTTTGGAGTCGTATGATAAACGATTTGATAAACTATTTTCGAACGATCAATGGTAACTACAATTCGATATAGCCGATAGATATCTTTTGAATGCGAAAAGTACAAAGTAACGTTGATTTAAATCTGAGCATAAAACATAAGTATAACAGTTTTCAATTTATGTTCTTTCGAAGTCCCGAACGAATCGTATTGCCTTTCTAATAATGTGATTTCAATGTCATTTTAAAATGTCAAGGCGTACACTTAATGCTTATATAACTTTAATTGGAAGCATCGAACAGTATATGAATATGTCTAATTCGAACGTACAAAAATGTCAACGATACTTTGAAGTTCGGCGATCCTCGATTCAAACAGAATTGGCGTAACGACGCAATATTGTTTTTCTATTATGATTTCATGGGTTCGTGGAAAATGATTTTACGAAAAAAAAAACAAAAAAAATATTGAGATAATACATAATTATCTGTCATCAACTAATCAACGTAGCATTACAAGCTATCTAATTATGCACACGATTAATAATCGAGAGAGAGAGGGGGAAGGGAGATAGAAAGAGAGAGAGAGAGAGAGTGCATCTTCTCTTTACACTAATTGTATAAGGCGATGGCTGTGGTATACATAATTCGGTTAATAAAAATTAATCGCTTATTTCTTAAATTATAATTAGAGAAGAAACCACTTACACAATTACTTCTTCGTTCTGGCCGGACCGAAAAAATTCAAATTCTTACACTCTAGACTCTCCCGCCCCCTCTCAAATTCTTATTTCACCGTTAAATTCCGTTAATAAATTTAAACGTAGTCTAATTTCAATTGTAGATTTATTAAATACGATTAATGATACCGATTATCAACAGATAAGCAACGAATAAAATATTAATTCACGTGCTCAATCATTTTTTTTTTACTTTTTTTTCTCTCTAAACATTATAAAACGGGTCGACATTGCGGGAGCCCCTCACAGCACATTTTCGTCTCGTACCAAACGAAAAGAATAAAAAGAAACAGTAGTTTAATTAAATCGCCACGTGTCCCTTTCACAAAATGCATTACCACCGATGGACACTGTGCCAACAGCAAAGAAGAAACACAGCTGTTTAGAAACGTTGACAAAACTTTACAAGAGTCGTCAACTCTACAGAGAGAGGGATGATAAAAAATAGAAAAGAGAAACATTAGGAGAAAAGAAGAAAAAAAAACAACAAATATTAACGTTAACTCGCAATATTATGATGTTAATTCTTAACGTCTACGTTCATTAATTATTCTATAGTCATATGTGTTACGCGTCGCGACGCCCGCGACGTCTTCTCAACGACGCACCGCGAGCTTCACAAATAGAATCAATCAAAGTGACAAAGTATTTCTTTTGATACGCTTTACAATATCATTTCTGGAGAACTGATTCGTTAATCTTTAAGATATATCCATAGGCACGTATATATGTATCAATCGATCAGGCATACATATAATAAATTTCGTATTGCAAGTTTTTGGTGACCTCAAGACACTCGCCGAACGTAGTCAATGACGCCGATGACTCGCATTATCATATAATACAATCAATTACGAATATTACAATCTTATTCATTAATTTATATGCACTTATACATAATAAATCAGTATGCATGTTAGTAAGTGTATGCAATCGTATAGATGCGTTCGAAAGGCGACGTCAAACGTTTAAAAAAAAAAAAAAGAGTCATCATTTTAAGAAATCCGTGAATTCTTTTCTAACAGTCGGCTGTCGGTCTGATTTGAAGGCAGTCAAATAAAAAGAGTCCACCTAATTGTGTAACTGAACACGGAGAAAATAAATGACATTTTGAAAAAAATTATCGCCAACGAAAAAATCACGACGCCCTCCGACCGCCTTTTAAGTATTATGTAAAAGATAAGATTTTGTTTATTAGCCGGTTATGGCGACCTGTGAACACTTGGGCAGTTTTCGTAATCTGTTTCTTGGGCGATTCCACACAGTAGACGGTGAATTTTCATATCCCGTATCATCTTGCGTTTGCTAATTCTCAACGTCGCTTGACCGGTTGTTTTTTTTTTTTTAATTATAGTTGTCGATCGAACAAAATCGACATTTAAAGATACACGAATTTCGAGGACCGCGATTGGCTGCGTATTTAAAGTTGCTGGCGACGTCTGGAGTCGTCGTCGTCGTCGTCGTCGTCGTCGTCGTCGTCGTCGTCTCGGTAGCAAGTATAGTCATGGTCGTGATATTTTATTTATAGAGGACCGACGCCCTTTTTGGCGTAGACGTAATTAATGGCATAGGCACGAATCTTCAGTTGAGTCTAGTTAACGATACCCTTTCTCAACGTGGAAAGGAACGTCGTACGTTATATAGTCGTTAAATGTATTTATACTTTTATTTTTCATTCCTTCTTTTTCTCTCTCAAGTCCGGTTCGCGGCTTCGGTTCTCGTTTCTCTTTGGTTTCTACCGTTTAGCAGTGAATGGCACACCGGCCAACGGGAAGCCCTCTGGAGTTTCTCGTTATCGAGATTGATTTAAAAAAGGCAAAATATTTGTTAAAAAAAATTAAGTAACATCAATTTGTGGAGTAGGCGCCCAGAATCTCAATCGGATCCATGATAACGTCGTAACTTGTCGATATCAGTGATCGTAGGAACTTCAATGTGTCTTTTCTTAAATTTCTTTCCTTTTTATATACTTGTCAGTTCCGCATCGCCAATTCCTTGCCCGACGTTTTTATATGCTTTCACAGTATTTCAAGAAGTCCTCCGTCTCCTAAATGATGAATCATTCTTGTGCAGTTTGTTATTATTATCAATTATTATATCAGCGTTCACGTTTTGTGGCTCGAACGTTCAAATCCCAGTACAGTCTGTATCGTTGCATAGTGATTCTACCGATAAACGATAATTTACTGCTGCAGATCGCTTATTTAATGAACAATTGGTGTGGAACAAGCTTTAAGCTAGCGGCGGTGCAGCCACGACAACCTTAGAGGCCTTTCGATATAATTTTTTCATAGTTATTCTTTCGTTCACGAGACGATCAATCGTAATTAACCTGTGTACAAAAAAAAAACGATACATTTAACCGATTTACTCATCTACTATCTGTCGTACCGTGGGCTTACGAAAAATGATTGTTTCGATATAAATGTTATTACATTTTATATATTTATATAAAAGCAATCACAATGCATATACGCTGTGCGCATGCGCGGTCATAAAAGAGTATAAAACAAAATACCAGCACACAGTTCGACTCGATATGCGCAGCTTTTTAAATTGAACCGTACATGTATATATTTTATATATACATTCATCTAAATATATTTTATGTGACAGGTGGACGCGGAGAAAAATAAAAGTAACGTCGTCATGATCCGCGCGTTGATCGTACTCATAGTTTCCGTCTCGTTTAAAGGGCTATCTGCTGGCAGCGCCGCTGCTACTCAAGCGTAATCTCTTAACTAATATATCCGTAATAATTCGTTACATATAATTAAATAATAATGTAATTAATTAGCTAAGCATAACTACTGGGCATCCAAGTGTCGATCGAATCGATCGTTCACGACCAATGCCGACGTTAACCAGTCTAAAGTGTTTATAAAATCCCTCCCTGAGACTCTCGGGCATCGGTAACGGGAAGCCCAGCAGTTAGGCGACAAACTGCTAAACGTTATTCGCTATGAGATAACTGGCAGTTAACCTATCTCAATCATCTCCGTGTCTTCTATGCTATTGTGTCCCACGCCGTTGTGCCTGAGGAACATGCGAGAACTTAATCCACCAGGGTGAAAATAATATGCAATCAGGCACATATGTGTTTATGTCTGATGATTGCGGAGTAAAATTCTATAGAGGGAAATTAATTATTTCGTACTTACCTATGATTTGGTAAATGGGAAGAGTGAAGATGAATGTGGGTTCCGCGTGGTGAGAATCCGCGCATGTGTCCTCTGCGGGGACTACGGGCATTTATTACTCGCGGCTGTGAGTACATGTCTTCGAGAATGCTTGGAGCGACATATGTGAAACCCTGAGAAGAAAAAGTGATAAGATTAAATAGATATCTAGACGGGCAGGGTGTTATGCAGTGACATGGAAAAAAAAATGTTATGGTCGGGATCTCTGATTGATTTTAAGAAGAGGATAAAAATAACTATGATTGGGACCCACTTGGAACACTCTGTTAGCTGATTCGCTCAATGTGTATTCGGCTGGTGAGTCTACAGGAGCTGAAGTTGTGAATTTCTTGTCAAATTGAGACACGTCATCCTCGCTTGTGAGGGTTGGTTTGAACGGCGGCTCCAGCTTACGGGATATAACGTCGTTCCAATTGATGTGCTTGAAGAACTGATGATTCTTTATCTGTTCGGCATCTGCTGGAGCTGATCCCAATCGATGGGCGACTTGACGCTGTATGAAAAATTTGATTATTGTTGCAGTATCTTTCAGAGTAAATGACTAGCACGAGCATGTGATTTTTTACCTTGGAATTTTTATATGGAAGTCTTGGAAAGTTTCAAAGAGGAGAAACATCTGAAGGTGGGTATGGACATTGGATAAAATTGAGTAAAATTTTATAAATTAGAAGGATAGATTAGGGAGCGATGGTGACATAGTTTTCTTTTTTGATTTCTTTATGTGATACGAACTTTTAGTAGTTTGCGGATAAGGTCTCGAGCATCCGGTGTCAGATATGGTGGTAAGTTTAGTTTGCCGCGAAGAATCTTCTCTATGGTCTTCCTTCGGTTGTCCGATGTGAAGGGCGGCTGTGATAATTGTTATGATTCATTCATTAGATTGCCTTTATGGGCATTTATTTTGTTCAGGCTTAGGAATACTTTTATGGGATACACTTACTGAGCCCGTGAGCATATCATACATCAAAGTACCAAGGCTCCACCAATCTACGGCCTTACCATGTCCACTTCTTGTTAAGATTTCCGGAGCCCTTTGAACGAATATTTATATATAAAATGCTAGACAGTCTCTAAGGTCGGATGAAAAATGTCTATAGTCTTACATATACTCTATGGTGCCACAGAATGTATGAGTTACAGTACCCTCTTGTATATGTTCCTTACACAGACCAAAGTCAGTCAATTTGATATGCCCTTCGGCATCTAACAAAATATTTTCTGGCTTCAAATCTCTGAAAATCAATGTTGCATAAAATATAACTGCGTCTATAATTTGGAAGGTGATATAAAAGTACCAGCATACCTATAAATAATTCCCTGAAGGTGAAGATGTTGTAGAGCCAGTATAATTTCTGATAAATAAAAGCTGTAAAAAACTTTACTATTTAATCTGCAACCTTTTTGTTTATTACTGTAAGAATGCGATGGAGTAATGTGATGTCATACCATGCTGTATCTTCCAAAAAAATGCCTTCGTCATTTAAATGACGAAAGAGTTCCCCTCCACACATGTACTCAAGTATCAAGTATAATTTTCCTCCAGTTTGAAAAGCATACATAAGATCGACAATAAAAGGGTGCTGCAAGGCATATAAGTATATATGTAAATAAAATTACATAAAACATATTCTCATAGATTCTTTTTAAGTTACAAGTTACCTTGACAGCTTCCAAAATGTTTCTCTCTGCTTTGGTATGGGCAGTATCTTTTTGATTCCTTATAATGGATGCTTTACGCAAAACCTATTATATAACAAAAAATTAATCATCATTTCAGATATTACTATCAGTGCACAAAAAAAATAAAAACCTACCTTCATGGCAAAAATAGTACCACTATCATTGCCTGTGATCTTGCGTACTTGGAAGACCTTTCCATATCCACCTTTTCCAATTACTTTACATAGCTCAAAATCCTGAGGACCAGCCCTTTCCCTTCCACGATTAACATTCTGTTCCGATATAGGCACAGCCTCAACACCCTCAGTTCTATCAATGAAGAATTCATAATTTTATTATGACCTGATTATTAGCACAGAATAATAAATATCAAATTTATCATAAATGTACAATAAATATTAAAGAGGACTAGAATAAAAGATTAATAATGCATATGTTTATTGATAATTAATTTTTTTTAAGAAAAATATCGATTAACTTAAACATATCACACAAAAGAAAACAATTCCACCATAACCATCAAGTGCTAGTATATGAGTAAATGTCATAAATTTGCACCACTGCTTTTTATGTACAATCATTGCATGCTACATAGGATGTCCTTCCTACACCAGCATATGTCTGCATAGCAAAAAGAATAATAAAAAAAAACTAAGAGCAGGAACAAAGGTTTAAGAATTTCTATGCTATCAGCAAAAGTCTCTGACAGTAGAATCATTCTTTTGCTTGTAATGGGGTATAGAGGCAGTAAATACAAAGCACATGGTGGCCAAGCAAGAGTCCGCCATGGCTGATATAAACAAATCTCTCAAGCAGACAAATGCTGTCTCCCAATGTATATCAGTGCAGCGAGCAGTGGCGTGACTTAATAGATAAGACGCGCCTCGGGCACGTGGGACAAAGACGAGAAAGCAAGCATTACTTGCCAAAAATACTCACTCAATTATTTCATTAACGTTTGGATTGGCATCGTACTCTCCCTGCAAACAAGAGAAGGCATGGCTGAATTCCGACGGAACGATCAACTCGTACGAGTATAATAATCAGTAGCACCCAAAAAATTACAAGGATGTGCAACCCGCAGTAAAGTGAAAGTAACGTGGAAAAATTTCACTGGTTTGTTTGTAGCCATTCGAAAAACTTACCTCGCCAATTTCGATAATGTCGTCGTCGGACTCTTCGTCCCTGTTGACCGTGTCTCCGTCGTGCAGTTCGATATCGAATACCGCGGCCATTCTCTGCGTAAAACGATATCACATTTAACAATGCACCTCGAACTGTAACGAAGGTTTGTCGCGCAGCCCTCGCACTTACTATTGAACAATATTGTTCAACGCGAAAAATCTGCACAAGACCTCGCACGCCTGGAATACGCGTTCACCACAGTCTATACCTGGTACACTCGGGAACCTATCCATTGGTGGGAAATCCCTTTCCCCACTTAACTCTGCACAGTGGGAGAGGAGATACTTTCCACCAACCGCTATGAACGATCACTCCTTCTTTGCCAATAAGGAAAGCCAGACAGTGCTGACAATTTTTCCGATGCGCGTATTTTTAGAGTACATTCAAAATTGAGTAGTTTTAATAGCCATTTCATATCCTTGGAAACTTATATATTTCGTCAAAAATCTGTAACAGAATTTATGTAAGAAAAAGTTCATTTATATTATCGGCTTGAAGAAGCTTGGGAATATTAAGATACGACTTACTGCAATCTCGTTTCGGTTTCTGACAGATTCCTGTTTATTTTAAATTGTTTTAAATTGACGTATTGTTGCGTATTATTTTCTTTATACACGTAATAAATAAGTAACGATTTAATATTTAGGAAAATTAACGGAAATTGTGCAGCAATGCATAATATAGGTGTTCGACGTTGGCGACATTGCTCGTAGTTTGTATAGGTTATGTATGTATGTATGTATCTATGTATGC
Organism: Calameuta pygmaea; assembly: GCA_031762395.1. Classification (NCBI taxonomy): domain Eukaryota; kingdom Metazoa; phylum Arthropoda; class Insecta; order Hymenoptera; family Cephidae; genus Calameuta; species Calameuta pygmaea. The sequence continues at coordinate 547,177 of JASANN010000095.1, read as the reverse complement.
TTATACAGCAGACGTTATCAGTTAAACAGTCTTTCGAAGCTTTTGCTTCTGTCCGGTATTAAGAATCTGTGAGCAATAGATTGTAGTTCAACGATAATACTTTATCTATAATTGATCCGTGTACTGTAACGGGCATTTTATGCTCACCAGAGGCAGTAGGCGTGTCGCGCATTATATTTTTAATAGACAAAAGTCGACGAAAATGGTGATACGGCATCACGTACAGGGTTATGAAAATTTTATTAAATTTATGGAAAATTTCAAAGCAGATGGACCTATTCATATTCTCTATAGTGGGACTAAATTACCTAATGGAAATAGCTGGTGCCCTGATTGTGTTGAAGGTAATTATTTCGCAATTCTTCGTAATTTAACATTCATTCCGGTACTTACATTTTGATGTTACTTCAGACACATTTGTCTTCATTTCGCAGTTTCCTGTGTTATTATATATATATATAACTTATTTATTCGGCATACAAACAAATTCTTGCATGAATGGGGTATAATTAATTATCTGTCATATCCATCCAAGTTTTTAAACTAGATTTTAAGTAAGGAAATGGTATATTTTCCATTTTGGACTAAACAAAAAAGAATATATCAAGTATAAAATCGTTTATTCGTATGCAAAAATCTGTATGCCACAAACATAACTAATCAATTTATAACCATTTTTACCTCCTCGACAGAAGTTGCATGTTAACATAAACATTTACTGAGCATAACTGTTACTTTCATTTCAGCGGAACCTATTATTGAGAAAGGAATGAGTGCTGCACCTGAAAAATCACATTTCATTTATGTAGAAGTTGGAGATAGACCCTTGTATGTATAATATTTGTCTGCTATGTCCTTATGATATTTCATAATTCAATCAGAATTTATAACTAATCAAGAAAAATTATTTTTTAGTTGGAAGGATCTCAAGTGTCCATTCCGTACAGATACAAGGACCAAACTGAATGTGTTACCTACACTTGCAAGATGGGGTACGCAAAAACGCCTAGAAGGTGATGCCTGCTTAGATACAGACCTTGTTGAAATGTTGGTAACAGACGAAGATAACTAGTATACGTATCCTTTATTAATGGAATAAATGACGAGCACATAAGTCAATAAGAATAGCATAATTGAGGATATAAAAGATCCTTTAATCAAATCTTATGAGCCCAAGTAATTATATATTGAACATTTATAACTGATTCATAAGGCTGTATTTAACTCATACATTTTTACTGAATAAAAATTGATTTTTTCTATAAGATCCTTAAATAATTACAAGATTCACAGAACCTTCCATAATTCTAACCAGGGCAATAATGACTACACCCATACCTTAATTCAATAAAACAAATAATTATGTGCATAGTACGTAGTACAACTTTGATTATCAGACATTGGACCACAGAGATTCGTCCAACTCCATTTAAACTTGTTGCATTGCGTACATTCTCATGCCTTAAGTACAGTAACAATATTTTCACTCCGTCAGTGCTCCATACACTTGAATTATTTTGCTCATTTTTACGAGTTTTTAAGAGCAAGATCATTTACTCCCTCGTTCGGCGGTAAAATGCGTACGGAATAATGTATTTTCTTATTCCGTAAAAGACTATAGCTGTTGTCGAACACAACGGAATCTGAAATAAGAGAGAAGTAACATCCATTGCCGTCACACGATCAATGTTAAACGAGTTTTTTTCGCTATCGCAGCGATCATAATATACTTACAAGTAGCTGGCACTTCACAGGTAACTATACCGATTTCATCCAGTTGATGTGCAGCAACTCTATGAATCGGTACAATTTCCGTTTGTCCGCCATCATCGCTTTTCCTCACAATTCCAAATTTAATATCATGATCTTCGGTTCTGAATTCCCAACTATAATAAATCGTTAAAGCAAATTTACATATACGCAAGTCACGGTATTTATTTAATACGCATTCATTTTGTTACCTCAAAAATGATCCCAGTTGAACTGGTTTGAAATCTAATTTGAGTTTATCTCCTTTGCGCACAGTAACTGTGGTAAAATCTTCATTCGATTTATCCTTCTCTGCTTTATTTATATAAAGATCCTTCGGTACTTTACCACCTTGACAAATCTTCAAAATTCATATATTCAATTAATTTCCAAAAACTCTCATTATATGTTGCTAGTACGATTAATCACCTTGGTCGTGAGCCGTGGATTTCCATCAGGATCAGTAAGAGTACCACCAAAATGTACCGGTATTTGATCCTCTGGAATGACTTGTAACAATGCATGTTTCCATCTGGATGGATCAGCCTTGTATATTTGAATTTTGGACAAAGTGTACTCGTTCATGAATTTCTTAGCAACGGAAAAAGCCAAAGCAAATACTTTTGGAGCTGCAGAATATAATCCATATTTAAGAACGTATGATTCAAATGCTTAAACACCTAATTTTCCTGGTTACGAATCATACATATACATATATTACCATTTATGATAAAGCACGTTTTTAAGATTTCCGGGTAATTGGCCTCATACATTTGAATAAGCGCAATAACAACTTCGCCAGCTAAAATCAGAAAGGCAAATCTTACGTTGTGCATACCTCTTGATGATGACAGAAAATTAAGTACGTGAACGTGTGATTTCACGACCTCGAAGAGAATAGCATACCTGGTCGCCACATATACTGTCTAAGATTAAATCCTTCCATATCAAAGATGACTGTAACCTGTCTAGCTGCTTCTCCGTGTTTCTTGGCCTGTTCCTCACAGATTTTTAAATAACGTTCAAGTTGTTGAATAGTAATGCAAATCATATCTCTTCGAGAGACCACATGAAGGATGCCATACATATCCAAACCAGCGAAAGGAGTTATGACAACTAAAAGAACAAATATCAATTCAAAGCTACATTCTTTATATAATTCTCCAGGTTAATCGTCTACCTGGCGCTCCATCCTTATCGAAGCCACTGAGTCCATGCGGTAAATGATCTTTGAGGATTTGCGGTGGATCCCATTCGTCCAATTTATCAACTTCCCACTGTTTTCTCCACTCCAAGGACTGTCGGTAACAGAATTCACAATTCAATTATTTCTATGTATACTTATATATTAACACAGTCACAATCATTTTTCTTGGAATAGGCGAGTCTCTTTGTTTTGTAGCACAATGTTTTTTTTTCTCCAGACAAAGTGGCATCATAATAACACAGAGAGAGTTGCTTTCACAGTCATGCCTGCTAATTTCATTTAATTGTAATAAATAATTCTCTCGTTACTGCATCGAATCTGTTAAAGTGCTTAATGCTGTTCACGAATAAGGAGAATGCCCGTTCCACCTTTATAATCATTTCCTCGACTTTCTCAGAACGTCATTTGCGTTCGGCACGACTCGTTTCGTTCGACTTACGTTAACACGAGGATTAAAGTCTAACAATAAACCGCTAAAGAAAATTTCCGAAGTCGATATGCATGCGTACTCACGTCTCGGAGCATTTTTTCAGCGGCCGCAGCATCCCACTTCCTAGCTAAAAAAACAATAGCAAAATATCTTACTTGGACACAATTTCAATTTTGAGGAACAAAATTTCTTTTAACGTCACAGAGCTTCTAATGGAATCATTAAATCGATCTTCTTTCTTACCTCGGAGCCAACGAATTAAAAAATGATCATCGTGATGTGGTTCCAGAATGTCGTGTACGCTACGTCTGAACTGCAACAATGATAACAATTTTTTAGAAATTATCACGCGCAAATTTCAATCATTTTTATATATTCAAAAATCACAAATTAATTAAAACACTATGCGGATTAAGCAATGCACGTTACATTTTTTCAAAAATTTTTAATTAATCGCGAATGAGACAGGAAAAATTAGTAATTTAGATTTATTTAGATATGCAGTTCCTTCTTTTTTTTTTGGCAATGATATAAAAAAATTAATAAATTAATTTTTGACACTAAGCAGTGCATACATACGCAATACCTACATTTGGCTCATGACATAAATATTTCCTCGTATACTTTCGTAATTCTGCACAGAAACTCACTGAATATCCTAATATACGCTCGCGGCCAAGAAAGTTAATACATAATAGCTGTCTATCAAAATTACCCAGAATTCTATGCCGATCACCATAATATTTCAAATTAACATAAACCGTGTTCCTATATCCAAATTTTAGCAGTCGTTAAGTTCATACTAATTTCTTTCGATATTAGCTCTAAATTATATAAATATTTAAATTTACACGTTTTACACTGAATATCTAATATACATCATTAAGCTGTGCCTCTTATAAATAACGCTATATATCCTACGATTATATTCACTCAAAGCATTGTAGGAAAGAGAAAGAAAAGAAAAAGTGAGACTGCACGGACGTACTCGATTACAGCAGCTATCAGTCGAACCAAAAATAATTGTGTCAGTAGAACAACGAACGAGCAATCTCTCTTTAGTTTGCGAATGAAATTGTCGTTACCTGGCAATGAGCGTACCCAAGATGATACTTGTCATATAAATACACTAAAAAATTTTAAAAGTTTCGAGTATTTAGTATTTCACACTTATTACGCACACATACTTAAGTCATAGGCAAGATACCGTTCTTTATTTCCTAGACAGTTCAATGGCCGCCATAACACAATAGTATCATTGCTTTAAACTGCATCGAACGATCAGACGCAAACAATTACATTGACACATTGATCGACGTTACCAATTCTTACTTGAGTGTTTGACCTGTAATTTAATTAACGTATGACATTGATCTTTATTAAAAATAGAATTGTCCAAGCAAAGTGCATCATCGGTGCAAGTGCAATACATTATCTTGTTCTTTAATCTTTGCACGTTCTTTTTTTTCTTTATTTATTACATAAAAGATTCTTAGAAAAAAAAAAATCTCCGTCTCTCGTTTACCTAAGGGGACAATACTATATATGTAATATTCAAATACTGTAAAAACTTTCTAACTTATTAGCACCTTATTCAAATGTAGTTCCGCATGTAAAAGCTAGTCGTAATAATGGCGCGAGACTCGACCGAATTTCATTAGCGTTGCGATACAAGCCTGAAGCTTAGGCGATCCGATCATGTTATGTCGAATGAGTTATATTTGAGAGTTTGGTAAATTTTTCTTGTCTTCCTACCAGTCTCAAAGCTTCGTCGAGAAAGAATCCCATGTGAAAGAAACACTGATAGAAGGATACGCGAAAACGATGAGTTTTCGTAACGAATTCGTTCGTCGATTGAATAACAAAACGACAAAGTTCACGGCTGGGGTCAGAATATTTCATGCACTGAGGTGTCCTCCTTGTTTGGCGAGGAAAATATAATCTAACAGTACCGACCCTCCATTATAATAAACGTAGATCGATTATGTTGAATATATCAGTTAATTAGATTTTGCATAATCGATCCGACAGTTCGAGGCCAAACGAACGATTATGAAAATTTTCTTGTAGACGCATTCTGCTGGAAAATACTTGTAGCATCTTGTTCAATGGCATTCTTCTCAACTGAATGATTTCCATCTTTTATGAACAGTTTGTACATCTCGTTTCTCGTTTTACCTCCAATATACAAAGTTCAGTTTTAACTCGTTTTAACGAAATTGCTTACAAGTTATCTGACTTGTTTATCTACATACTGGTCCTTGCCTATTACTGCACAGCTGACCGTGATACTACATATTATACAGCTATACGTCATATCTAGTTTTGCATGCAGTTTCTATTATCGTTTTATTATGTTGAACTATTTTTAGAATCATATGACGTTATTTTAAAGATCGACTGCGGTTTAAAAATTGGTGAAATATTATGGATAAGTAACGATGAGCTGTACTATTTGTTGCAATTACAGTGAAAGGATGCGCGTGTAACGTGCATAATACTCGCCATGAACGTCATGGAGGATCTTAAATATCTTTGGGAATTCCGTATTACGTAATTACGTCGAGGCCGTACGTGAAAAGAGTTTTAAAAGAGACGAAATTTATTATTCCCATACGCATGAAAATGTATGGAAAATGATAGGATGAAGATTGTCCCGGGTTCATACATATTTGAAGATTCATTTTGCATGTCTCGTTGCATCTATATGGCGGCCGCATATTAATAGAAACATGTAGATATACTCTTGTGATTATTTATCCTGATACTTCAGGCGATATTTTTACTTGGTAAATTTATTTAAACCGGCTCCAACATAAAACGGTTGGACTGACGTAGTTTGGTGCCAAGGTCGTTGTTATTAAAAAATTCATTTTATTGTATCATTATGGAACAATAATTACTTTGACATATTATCTGCCTTTTAGTCATTTTTTTTTTGTAACAAAAGTTTACAAGAAATTTATTAATATATCGCAGAACTTGGAGCTACAATAATACATGATAAATCGATTGATTCTTATCAGGATGCGATAATTAATTCAAACCAGATACACTGATAACGGGTCACTGACTTAATGTATTGTTTAACCTTTCTTGAAATGATATGCATTACATTAAGTAAAGAAAATAATTACATTGTCATTCAAGTACTGTAAAGAATTTTTATTTAATCGTCAAACACGTTATAATGCTCTAATATTGTCTTGCGAAAAGTATTGTTCATAACGACAAAGGAACTGGACGATCATTATCATAGATATTATAAAACGGTCACTGCAATTTATATTATCAAAGTTTACTTCTATTTTGTATAAGTTATTGTCTGGTTGTTGTACAGCACGCGGAAATAAGTCCCTTTTGTTTATTCGTGTTTCACTGTGACGTTAATCTCTTCACGTTACCTTCATCAGAGCGAAGCGTTGATCATCTGCCAAATTCAATGGAGCCATTGTTGTCACAGTCCACTTCTAATTCCGTCACAAATAAACTAATTTTTCGTACCGTCACTATACTACTACTATTACAAGTGATCGACGCTATTCTCAAGGAGCGACAGCGTGCAACTACTCGCCAGCGGCAGGAATGTGCAACCTGACTGGCGTAAGCCCCACCATTACCTCGGGTGAAAGACGCAGAAGATAAACAAAACGGTGAGAAATCTTTGAATCATCGCTATCAACATTGTGCCGATTTATATTACATGGAGATTTTACTAACTTGAGAGCATTCGCATAGGTATGCTGAAAAGAGTAATATATCAATATTACGAATAAATATTTGTAGTAATGAATTAAGGTTATAAATTTTTTAATTACTTTATTATTACTCTTTCATTTATATAGATTAATTTACTCTTATGGATCTTTATGTACTGTCTAATATTTGCAACGAATCAATTAATTAGTACAATTTGAAAATTCATAACGAACTGTAAATGCAGTATATTGCACTGTGGGTAACGGTATACTGTCGCCATCTAGTTGTCTTAGCGGGAAATTGTAAGATTCATATTCACAAGTGTAGGGTAATAAAAAATATCAATAAAGGGACTTGTATCGATCGTGCTCATGAAAGTAGGAATCCGCCATCGAATCAGCTTAAGGTTAGTGTACATACAGAATACATTTTGTGTCGCTTACGTCACAAAAAAGGACATTTACAGTTAGTCAGAGTGTCAATAATTACGGAATATTTTCCCAGGATTCCCAACAGTCGTGCAAAATGGTCAGAAACCTTCATCAATACTAAACAATTTTGAACGAAAATATTTAAATGGAATGTTGGGCTTGTAGGTTGACATCAAACTGCAATACTCGTGTGTACTGGTCGAGCAAGTAAACTCAATGAAAAAGTGCATTGACTTGGAGGACGCAGCGTTGCAGTAGACTAACAGCTACTTCGACGAAGGGATAATTCCCGATTTTCTCGTGAGTGAAATAATTTTACGGTTAACTAAAACAAACATTTACTTTTAATAATAAATCAAATTAGGCGTCTACTTCAGACACGGCTATTTGAAAAAATTTACGACTATAAGAATAGAGCCGCAGTGTGATACAGGAGGAAGTATGCAGATGATAAGAGGTTGTCCTTAATACTCATGGTTTCGGGCGAAAGCCATTATTGATAATATTGGCTGCAAAAGGCTAAAATCTCAAAAGTTTTCTTGTTCTTCGGTCTCTGACTATACACATTTATTTTTTTTTCCTACTCCAAATGAACCAGTTGGTTTATCAGACTACCGTTCTACAGTGAATATTCACTTATTGTAGTAAAGTACTGCTTGATTCTCGTCGGTATGAACGAGCGTGTAAATAAGAAGGCCAGATTGCGTGCATTTGACGACAACAATCCAAGGCGAATTAATAGACGCATTTATTAAGCCAATTACTAAGGCGATGTAAGTGACGCATGCGTGGGATTTGAAGTTTTATCACACTCCAGGGATACGTTTCGGGAACTTCTTTTCAATTCGAACAGTAGTACAGTCGACTCTCTGTGTAATTGCACATCCGGGGCTCCGAGACGCCATAACTAGCAAGAGAGTGATATTGCGGGAAACCGCAACTCCACTTTAATAAGTCGAGAATTCGACAGAGCGCGGATCACACTTGCGCTGAGAGGCACAAAAGACTAGAGGAAGCCATCGTCCTCTCTCCGATACGATAGTTTAAAAAGAAAGCTCAGGTGAAACACCGCTACACGAGGAGTGTATTAGTGAAGTAAAGTCAGTGAAAAGTTACGAGAATTTTCAAAGAAGAATATTATTTTTGTGAGTAAAACTTACATTCCAATTTATATAATTAACTGCAAATTTGTATTGTAACATCGATCAGTTTATTTACTTGATAATTTTTCACTATTAATAATAACCATTACCACCGACAGTATAATATATTATCAAGATCCGATCGCAAATATACTTTGTGCGTATAACTGATTGTGGCGTTTCACAATCATAACAAGCAATCATCGTGGTGACGGTCAATTGAAACGCTGTCACTATATTGTGTTGCGTGAAATCTAGAAACCCAAGCAACATATACTGTCCAAAAGTCTATTGCGACGGGGGTCGTTTCTAAAGTATCTTTAAGATAAGTAAAATTGAAGTATTGTCTGGGACAAACAGAAAATTCAAATATAGGAAGTACAGTGTGTAGCCATATCGATCAATTTGAATAACGTTAAATCCACATAAGGATTTCAAATCCGCTATCTAAATTAAACGGAGTATCTATTCTAGTTTAGTGGTTATGTAGAATTATTTCATGGATAATATAGCTTAAAGTAACAGACAGAATATCGATATTCCTTACAGACGTGTAGGTCTTTGCGTAGAAATATATATTACCGAATTTGAATATACTGCGATCCTACATAATAATACAGTAAAGTAAATATTAATATTCCTTTGAAAAGTCTCAATCGATGTAAACACAATCAGTCTACGACGATTCTCAAGTGTACAACTGTCAAACTCAACTTACTACCAAATTATACTGTTCAGGACAGATTATAGTATAAAGCTGTAAGCATCAAAGTACAATTTGAAAGATGACTATCTACTAAAAAAAAATTTCTTGGGTTTCCCATCCTAAAGCAAACATGAGGCATTCTGTTAATGAGGATGATGCTGGTCCTTTAATTTTGTTATTGCGACCATCGCATGACTTCACTATAGTTACCCATGCAAATTTCATAGCCTGAAGGGTATTTCTGATGTTGCCTACATAACGAGCCATAATCAATCACCATCGTCCGTACTCTATTAATTAATCATTATAGTGATTTAAAGCGAAATAACATTAAGTATCGGATGTTTAAAATTCAACAGTATAATGCTTCCCTTGGAATGCACATTTAAATAGATCAGACTGCACCACTAGGAAGTAGGCTAGGGGTGCCCTGACCATGACTGCTGCATCACCTCTCTAGAGAAGTGGTAGCATCCTGGCCAATTGACATGCAGAGTCAAACTCCCAAATTAAACTTCTTGTCCAACATGCGATACGTTACGTCCAATACCCGGGGTGTCTGTAGGTTACAGGTTACTAGGTTACCTGAGCGCTATAGATAGGAATTGCATAGCTTTGTTAATACGACGTAAGGGTAATTACGTTAAATAAATATTAAAAAATAATTGACCTATTAAAATCCGATGAAATCTTTCATGTAAACTGTTGGATCTATAATCTATAAAATGTCTTTGGTTTCAATGGAAACGCGCATGGGCGGACAGTGGCTCTTGAAACTCTGCCAGATTGAGAGTCATTGTGAATCATGCAGGAGTAAATTTTCAAACTTCTCGGATTAAAATGTCTATGCTAATTTTAAAATGGCATCAAAAGCTTTGTCTATTTAATTTAATACTTTGTGCTGTTTAAACAATAGTGACTGTTGTATCGAAATTTTTATTTTTAAAGCCATTACCATAGGATAAATTTCGCACAATAATTGGTAGCACAACTTCCCTGAGTTATGGTACCGTTTTGTTAATCGTTCTAAGAATTACAAACAATAAGTCTTTCTATCGTATAACGTACAGTCACGTATGTACAATCTTAGCAACGACACATAATCACGTAATACTATATAACTCGTTACAACAAAGATTAACAACGTATTATCATAACATCCTGCATGTGTGTACAGGAAATACGTTCATGAACAATAGAAATGTTATACAATTTCAGAATTGTGGAACGATAAGATTTTTTTATGCATGTGGCACGATGTATTTGAATTTGATATTTTGTCTGCAGTTGAAATGGTCCCGTGCTCTCATTGTCAGTGCACAGTATGAGTGATACTGTATGCATATATATATATTAGTTAAGCTGTGATAGAAAGGCATGCTTGTTAACCGGATACTCGGGTAGCAGAGTAAATTGGAGACTGGAAGCAATGCTCGTTGAGATTGTATAATAAAGTCTGTCCGGTTGGATGCTGCATAACGATTGGTTTACGTTTTGCGCGCGGCAATGCATTTTGCGCTGAACTTGAAAGTGCGCATGCGCGACAGTTAACTTTCTTGGCTTCGGCAATCCTCGGTAATTCTCGTCATCGGTTGGCACTTCGGTTCGGAACGGTAAAGCATTTGTTTTGTGTCTGCCGTAGAGTGCCACGATATTTAGTCAGTGTGGCCAATGTGATACAATGGTGGTTTGAATGTTGGATAATATTGTGATAATTTCTTTACTATAAATTTCTAACTAATAGTGTCGACATAGATATGTTCTTACATCGTGTACGTTCGTCATACTGAAAATGGTAATAATTGTCTTACGCACTGCCTTAACCTATAAAGTTTTCATATTAATCACTTTCACTATCTACGTCGACTATGGATAATCATAATATTATCTTGGAATTAATTTCCAACATGCTTCGCACACTTTAGCAAATCCTGTGTTAATTTCGTACACGAGCCAGGTATGGAGTCACCGCATACATGGTATTTTTAGTGATATTGGCACTGAAATCCCAAAATTCTAAGAGACGTTCTAGTATTCTGAAATCGAATAACAGAGAACTATTAATCGACTATAAAAAAAGTATTTTCACTCATGGATATGATCTCACGCAGTACCGTAAGTCTTAAAGAATGCATTAATAAGTCTCCGTTAATGTCTGGCTTCTCTCGTGTCATCGAAAGAAGGATAAGAATAAACACTTTATACCCTGCCAAATAAAAAAGATTTGTTAAACCTTGACGCAACCGGTATACTACACTAAATATTCTTTCAAAAAGAATGTTATTTTCTTGTTTTTCAAGCGTCTCCTCAGTACGTATTTTACATGCAGAGAAGCTAAGAATGTCTCGTCTCTCTTATGCACGTCGAGCAGTATTTAACTTTTCAATTAACGTCTTTATCCTACCCTAGAAAATTTTTTTTGGCTTGACTCCCTTGCCAATTCGCCTGACCTGTCATACAAATCATTTGTTATTCAACAGCGTCAATGCCCCAGATATGCTCAATAACACGTGCTTCCAGTCAATTGCCGTAAAAAGAGTGCACCGGGACTTGACTGTTAATATCAATTTTAAACGATATGCATCATTAATTGGCAATTGACAGTAGAACTTATTTCCATTTGAGACCATCGCATTGACATATTACTATAACGTGCGTAGGTATATAATAAGACACTTTATACGCACAATATAGTCGCTGTATAACAGCCATTGCAAAATATATTTGATACTTTATTATTAATATAGCTATTTATACTTATATTAGTATATGATGTCATACTGACAATGTAAATAAATGCTTAACAGTACCGCAGCCTTATTTAACCACATGGTCCTTATCAGTGGCATTTATAAGTCTCGATGCCTTTAACGAATTTTTTATAAAATTATTTTTCTTAGCTAAAAAAAATTTGCTTTTCATTCGTGAATATCTTCATTGTTGTATATCGGCATAACGCGGCATTTTCTCCAAGACGTACGTGTAAGCATAGGCAAATATTGTTCTGAATAATTATTTAACGAGGATTCTCTCTAGCTTGACTTAGGCTTGTAATGTCTTAAGGTTTCATTGCTATTGAATTACGACCCACGGTATCTTGTGACAAGTGTTTGCTCCGCTTACATTTCTTTGTAGTCATATAGAAGCAATACGGCTATGGAGAGACGTATACATATATGTACTGGGAAATTGAACAAAGCTTTTAATTTATGAACTTATTAATTAACTTTGATAGACGTTGAAACGTTATTCGTCTGGTTATTACAAGTTGTGATGTTAGTAAATAAATAGTGACATAGTGCTTAATTATTTATCGAAATCAAATCTTATAATATTATTATTTAACGTGATCCAGTCATGTTATCCTAGGAGCATCACAAGTTTGCAAACGTCTCCCAAGATTATTTCAAGCATCCCAGTTTAAACTAAAGCAAATATAGTCTAGTCAAATTTAGTGGGATTATTACTTAGTCGCGAACTTCGATTAAGAACCGTATTTCACTATTAAACCAAGAAATACGGTCAAGTGGGTAAAACACTCGTGAAATTTTAAACGTGGGAGAATTCATTATTTATCCTTGTCATTATACACAAAAGTGTCTTTGGGGTTCTGGTGAGCAAATAATGGTTGGTTCCGTAAATACCGGGGCTTGTGTACTGTTTAAAAAATAGAATTGATTACGCAATGAATATATAAAGTCAACAGAGAGCTTATTTCGCCTAAAGGCAAGTACGCCATCCACTGCACCAAAGTAGCAGCTTTTATTAGAAGAAATAAAAAGTATTTTCTGGACTATTAATAAAATACATTTCACATAAAAAATAATAAAAACTGGTACAGAAGTCTGGAGAGTGGGGGGACAATTGAATTAATTGATATTCAAATTTTAAATAAATTAATCCCTTAATTACGGGTAGTACGTTAATCTTCACTTACTGTTTATTGACTTTCACTAACGAGAATATTTTTAATTAATATACACCTTTAAATTGTGCGAGAAGTCGTTCTATATGAAAATTCATGCATCGGTATGCAGGGGGTAGTTTCTCTCCATAACCCGTTGCACTATTTTCACGAGTCTGACTCGTGATATTCACGTTTGACATAGAATTAAACAAGGAGCCTGACTCGTGATATTCAAGTTTGGCCTAAAATTTGCATCATGAGTCGGACTCGTGAAAATAGTGCAAGGGGTTGACCCCTTGCACTACGCTGAAATTCGGCGCAAGCCGTGCCTAACTTATGCACCCGAATGTTCACGAAAAGAGCCGAAGTCACGAAGCCCGAGTGTCGGAAATTATTTGCCGTGTTTCTACCGCAAAAGAGCAAAAACATGCCAACTGTAATTTTACTTCTCCTTTCAAGTGATATGCGTTTCATTAAATTCCATTTGTAAGTTTTTTAAATAGGGACCCCCCCCCCCCTCCCCCTCCAAGAGACAATTTCTTTTTAATATCTAGGGGCACTTTTCATTACTCGCGATGAGAAACATTTCAGTTTTTGATTCTTTGAAATCGGTCAACTCCTTCTAGGTTAAACTACATTATCACCCTTTGACATGCCAAACTTTCGGGTTTGATTTCACCCCCTAAAACCGTTTATTCGCCGATACAAAAAAAATATGTTCTTAGTTTTTCAAGCGCTACAACATAGTTAAATTTCGTCAAAATCAGAGGGGGACACTGAAATGATGTTCCTTGTCAGAGATACGAAGATACGGGAAAGTTATTTGAAATTCTTAGTCAAAATATAGTAGTGATTAAGCCTGGAATATTTTACTTATGGGTTTTGCGATGCATATTTTGTGTCTCGGTAAAATATACACAATTTTCTTTTCTGACGGAGTAAACTTTTTTGTACGATTGTACGTGCAGCTACAAGTCGAGGATGCACAATGCAATGTGTGTTGTTTGAAAAGGATGAAATTTCAGTGAGGCTTGGGTTATCGCGATGTTACGTCACGTAATAATTTCCGTACGGAAATAACACATTAAATACTGAATACTTAGATTTTCATTGATATTCGTCGTTATTATCAGTTTGAAGGAATTCACTTCCTCAATGAGTGACCCGTCGACGGCTTGTAATGATTTAATTCTTTTTGATTTATTTAATCTAATTATCACTGAAGTCTGTTAAAGTAGTCTGAGTTACCAGAATGGTGTTACGATGATAGCTCCTTACCCTGACCCACAAACGTGGAGGTTAGCGCAGCACCTTCTCCTTGTGAATAACGCAGTACAATTAAATAGTCAGGAGTCATGAAACTTATATACAGTACAACCAGCACTGTGCTGAAAATCAATTGATTATCACGTAAAAATATATTTTTCTTCCTATATCAAATCGTGCATTCTCAGGTGAAGAGATTTCACGTTCTCGCTGGAAAAAATAAACTATTGTAATAACAATGATTTGCCTGCTGCTAAAGCGAAATATTATTGTTGCTTCTACTGCTGGTTTGTATGTACAGGGTGTCCAAGAAAAAAATTCAAATATTTCATTAGATAACCCCTTTCGAGCCCGAAAACTTTTCTGTCAAATATTTTTTCCAAAACTCCTTGTTTCCGAGATATTGCAGTGTCTAGGTTAAAATGGGACACCCTGTATACCTGAAGTTATTATACGCTCTGGTTGCCAAATATTTAGATGCCGTCGGCCTCGTAAAATTATATTCCAATTCGTGTAAACCGGCTCGTCTGACTTTAGGATTCTCGAAATAGCGCTATGAACTAGGTGCCTGAATTTTTCACTACATTTTTTTTTTTTTTTCAAAGAAATTCATTATACCATTTTCGCATTTACGATATATAAGCTTCTATAAATTTCTCAACAAGCTTAGTCACCAATATGTGCACCTAAAATGGCACTCTGGCGTACGCTGTTTAATGCTGTTTTAGGTTAGGAATGACTGGAGCGATAACAGTATAATCTCTTTTCAATAAAGAATCTTATCTGATTCACTAATTTGATCTTTTATCTTTCAGTGTTGGTCAGGATTGTACAATAAAGTGGCCTAATGTCTGTATGGTCGACAAGCACTGGTCGGAATTCAGTGTTTGGTGTGGAGGGCGTACAACCTCCCTCCTCACACTTGGGAGGACAGACCTATCCTCTGCACAATAACAACGGGCACTGCTTCCACAAGCGGCTCTATAATTGTCAGGTCAGTTAATTAATGACGTCAGGTCAGTTAATTATGAAGAATTTTTGTCAACCGGTATGAGATTTATATTAACTGCTCGGTATACACATATTTCTGGTAATGCTTATTGGCGCTTCAATTAATTTTAACAACCCTTTTCTCACTGGTTTGTGCCTACCTACCGGAACTTAATAACCGTAAGTGAATATTTATCAATAAATATTGTAAAATCACATTTGAACGATTGTCACTAATATCAGTATTTCTGTTTTGTTTTGTCAAATTATTTTTACACTTTACTTCATTGCCATGGCTGATCACTGGCTTATTATTATTATACCGATTGCAATTTTAGAATCAACTATCACGATGGACAATCGAGGAACGTTTCTCTCTAAGTTTATTTTTCATATCACGCAATTACTCTTGATTTGTGTAAACGTATTAGAGTTATCGAATTAAATAAAGTAGCGAGGAAATTAATATTTCACTGGGGGACTAACAATAAGATAACGTGGTAATGTCGATTGTGTAACATATGGGACATTTTTCTTCATATCTATAAGTCCGTGCAACTTTGCTAGATTTTGATGGACTGTAATACAAACCTTTGTGGCATATCTGAGTCGATTCTCAATTAACTGTATTTCGTTGCGGTGCTCTCGAGGCTTCCGTTAATGCTCCTTCTTGTTTTGTTTGGTTCAGCACTTCACGGTATATTTATTCCACGTCGGACTTGCCACAAGTACTTCTTCTTCTTCAATTGGCACCAACGTTTGGTATGTCTCCTCATAGTACTTTACCAAGTCTGTACGAAATCTACTAACATTCGTTACGTCTATTGCGAATGGCCAATTTTCTTTGCCTTTTAGCCATATGTTTAGAATGTACTAGTGAATTTACTTATTAACCATTTTAAGATATAATACTCGATACTGGCAATGTCTTATTTCTAGGTATGTTAGGACTTTTTTCCGTTATGAAAATATCTACTTGTCTGTTCTTTAGTCAAAGATGTCACAGTCCGGAGACGGTCTACATACACCGGGTTATTTATCATGGAGAAAATTGCAGCTCAGCCGAGCTAAGCTCAAAGCATCCAGCAAGACGTCGGCGTTGCTCTCTGGTTTTGCCATGGTATAGTTTCAGTATTCTTGGGAAACTCCTTTAGATTCTATTAACTGATATGATAGTAGTTATATATTCTCTTTGTGTTACAGGTCGCCATGGTTGAGGTGCAATTGAATACCGATACGCAGGTACCTGATGGGATGCTGATAGCTTTTGCGATCTGTACAACGCTTCTAGTAGCAGTTCACATGCTGGCCTTGATGATATCCACCTGCATTCTACCAAACATAGAAGCTGTGTGCAATTTGCATAGTATTAGCCTTGTGCACGAATCTCCACACGAACGTCTTCATTGGTACATAGAAGTTGCGTGGGCCTTTTCGACGCTTCTTGGTCTTATTCTCTTCCTTTTGGAAATTGCGATCCTGTGTTGGGTTAAATTTTATGACTTCTCCGAAGTGGCTGCTTGGTCGGCTTGTATAGTCCTGATACCAGTTCTCATTATTTTCCTAGCCTTTGCGATCCACTTTTACCGAAGTCTAGTGGCGCACAAATACGAAGTTACTGTTTCGGGTATCAGGGAGCTTGAGCTTCTCAAGGAACAAATTGAATCAACTGATGTTGAGGGTAGAAATGGTCTCAATCTTCTTCAAGGTAGTACCCATATCGTCTGAATCGTCTTCTTGTGGATCAGGGTGATGATTGTTCACTATAGGATATACGTGGAGTTTCTCATGTATCTATTTATCTGCTTTTGATGCCTTGTATCCTTCTAGAAGGTAGGCAGTACACGATTTCATATAACGTCGTGTGATGTGATCGTATTAGGGGAATTTATTGCAACAGCTCTTAAGGAGTAACTCTTCGGGACAAATAACCAGTGCTAATATGATACAGAGGATTATTCAAGCGATTTACGTCTTCTTTGCACCAGTTGTTATATGAGAAGTCATCGATGACTGAACAGAAGAGGTATGGAGATAAATATTAGTTTGTCTAGAGTATAACTTTTTGGTCCGAAGAATATCTATTTATTTTTGGCATTATGCTTGAGTCCATATTTGGATATATTTCGGACTGTCACTTGGTGAAGTCGAATAGCCTCAAATTGATTTTCTTCCTGTACAGTTCTGTCTAATTCTAAGCTTTTTTGTTATGGACTTAGACTGTCTTCCTTCATGATAATGTACTATGCGTTTATCATGTACTAAATAGACATGGACTTACTTTCCTATTGCGTGCTATAGAGTTGGATCAGACTACTCACAGATTAATTGACTACGAAAAGTGGAAAACGGTAAAATCACATTGATGCCGTTGTAAATACGAATCTGAAACATTCCCTTTCATGCATAGTGACTTAAGGTAATGGCAGTGATACGCTTCCGACAAGTAAAGTTCGGTCGACTCGCTCAACACGAATGGATGATATATAAAAATTTATTGTAACCAGTAGGATTTATATTGAAGAATCTTAAAACTTATATCTTATATGAAGTATCATAATGTTCAACAAAACATAATTTAAAAAATTTACAAGGCTGAAAGAGTCTCGTCCATTTGATTCAGGATTAATAAAAAAATTATAAAGCGTGTTTGCTATTACGAATTGTTCTTGGCTATAGTTATATATACATATACATATAATAAAATGCGTCCGCGATTTTACAGCTGAATCGTCGGAATTTTCTATTTGAATGACATTTTGAACTACAGCTGTTCGAGTTGAAAGGCTGATTAATCAGTGTTAGCGCTCTTATCATTAATTGGGAAATATCTATTTGATAATTCAGTTAGCTATTATCTCTGACACGTGTAGACCGACTATCTGAATTTAATGTCGCTTCTATTCACTGGTTGCGACGATTTGTTCATTAGCTTTTGAACTAATGAGATTTTTAAACCATTCATAAGTGCCAATGCGGCAAAACGTAGCAATATTTTAATATGTGACATCTATACTTAATATTATATACAGACATTAGTATCTATTATATTATAGGTACGATTATGTTGAATAAACAGAAATGTATTTGTTTAGAAAAATAACAAGTTGTTTCTACCATGAGACAGAATACACATAAATATGAAAATTTTCTATTCCCATATGATACTATAAACAATTTTTAATAATGCTACCATACTGCATTGTAAAATACATGAACTTAAACTTTTGACATTTTTAAAATGAACAGATACCAAATGTATAGACTCGGGTTTCACAATCAGTCTCAAAATTAATGATATGTAATAAAAATTAAATGATTAATTACCAATTACAGGTATACCATGCTTCTTGCTCGGTTTCATCATCAGTGGTATAATATTCAGCTCTGTAGTTGTAACTGAAAAATTAAGTGGGAATCCTAAAAACTTGTGTTCATGTATTACTTATGAGATGAATAAAAAAATATAGACTGACCTTTGGAATGGGATAAGGAGTAGGATGTATAGCAGACTGCCGCCAACAAATATCCTTCATTGTACTTGTTAAGCAAATATCATTATCCCAAACTCCTTCTTGCAGTTGACCAGTGTCAAAATGATAAAATACACCATACCCTTGTTTTTTACCATTGAAGAACTGACCATCGTAGGTATTTCCATTAGCTATTTAAATTAATTTTACCATAAAGCGTTTGTCACTGATATACAAGATGAAATTTACCTTGATTTAAAATTCCTTTTCCATGAGGATAATCATCCATCCACATTCCTTGGTAAAATGCTTTACTACCGTAGGACATGTGACCAAATCCATGCTTTTTATTTTTCTGGAATGTACCTTCATAGTAATCTCCATTTTGATACCAGTTTCCTCCAAATCCATGTTTCTTTCCATGCAACCAGTTACCCGTATAAGATTTAAAAGTTGTACCATCCTTTGCAATTCTACTGAGAGTCCCATAACCGTGTTTTAAACCGTTTAACCAGTCACCTTCATACAACCAATTATACCTGAATAATAATTATATTATGTACTCCAATTTAAAATGCAGATAAAGTTAATACGAACCTAGTAAATTCTATGCCCTTTCCCTCTTTCTTGTCATTTTTCCATTGACCCTTGTAATAATCTTTTGCAGGTGCACTGGGACTGTATATCGAATGTCGCCATCCGTTTCGATCACTAAGTTTCTCTCTAGACGTAATACGATTGGTCTTTACGGTTTTTGATACAGGCATGATTAGATGAAGATTTTATAAAGATCTTCAATAATTTTCAATATCAAAATATTCATTCTCTTTGAACTGCTATGATAAAGCGATTGTCACGTATTTTACGGTTTTCTATTTATGTCCTCGAAGTGTAGGGAACTATGCATACACCTACAATTTGAATTTATTAACTTAATACAAAAATTCTTGACACGTCAATCGAATGTTGTCTTCGTAGAAATAAATTTGAATAATCCAAATTTTTGAAACAGTAAAATGTTTGCGGTTACAAGTTCAAATCTCTTGCGGGTTTGTTCCAAGAGAAGCGCCCTCTAGGCAGTGTAAACTGAATATGTGGATCGATCAGTGGTCATTTCTCAACTTCTATTGAGATTTTGATAATTGTGTTATTGTCCAGTGACAGAATACTTCAAGTCGAGTAGTTTATGATTAACGTTAACAACTACGAAATCCAATCGACCAATCCAACATTTATGGAATCCATGGAGACGATAGACGTCCCGGATAGGGAAGTAATCGTTTTGGATGCTAGCCAAGAATCCGTTGCCGACAGTGAGCATAATAACGTTTCTTCTTTCGATGTAATAACTTTGGATGACACTGCATTATCAGAGGACACCTGTAAAGATTCTGTCAACTCTGACGAGAACGTTAATGTTGAATCCCATAACGTCTCACTACAAGATTCGGAGTTACCTGATGACGGGCAACCTTTGTTTAAGGTTATATTTAGGGACGAGAATGTCGCACGGTAAACAGCATTTTATTTACTTTTATATAGGGCATTCTATGTTTGTTGAGAATTATAGGGGTATAGTGGCGACGGAATTATTTTGATTTTGTATGTAGTATTGGCATATTTTTAACTTGTACATTACATCGATGCTGTATGTATAAAATATTATATTTTTAGGAAACATCGAAAACAGGTGAAAACTTTTCTGGAGAGTTTGATATCAACCGAACCTAACAAAAATGAAGATAGCGACAGAGATTTAGTTTTGGAAATTTGGGGTAAAGAGATTGATTCTAATAATAAGTCTGATGATGATGTATGCACAGAGAGTGATAAAGTTGAAGATTCTTCAGGCAATACACTTTTCACTGTTGACACTAACCCTAAGCAGAAAAAGAATTATGCCATTCCTACTTATGGCAAGGTTTGTGATGCTGGATAATTTTACATGAAATACCTATACTGATGGTTTGTGTTAATGAGGCATCTACATGCTCCGGATATTACAGAAGTATAAGCAATTATTGGAGAAATCAAGTATCGAGGATAAATCAGAATCAAAGGATGCATGTCCTCCTAAACTGAATTGCTTTAATTGTTCGGGTGATCATAATTTACGTGATTGTACCAAGCCACGCAATTACAATAATATCAACAAAAATCGCAAAGATTATAATACAAAAATGGGTCCAAGATATTCCAGATATCACTTGGATGATGATCAGAGATTTGGTCATTTAATACCAGGCCAAATTAGTAGCAACCTACGTAAAGCATTGGGCCTTAAAGACAATGATCTGCCTAAGCATATCTACAGGTAGTGATATGAGTTTTCAATTACATTATTACATTATCAGTTTTTAGAGATATCTTTAATCAATCATTATAAATAAAATTTATTACAAAATAATCCTTAAGGAAAGCTCGCAATTAGGAGTATGTAAACTATCCGCGGTTAGAAAAGGCGTTGATAAATCCGTCTAAAAAATCGAAATTATCAGCAGACTTTATTCTTTCCGTATGTTAAAATATTTTTCTTAGAATGAGAATACTTGGCTACCCTCCAGGGTGGTTAGAGGAAGCCCGTCTCCAACATTCGGGTATAACGTTGTTTAACTCGGATGGTACTGTCGAGGCTGATCCTAATGAGGATGAAGGAGAGATCATAGTCGAAGGGGACAAAGATCAATTTGATGTAAAAAAGATCTATGATTTTCCCGGGTTCAATGTCCCACCACCGCCGGGTACACGTGAAGTGAGTAATTTATAATAAACAACGTCAACTCTTCTCTCTAAATAATTCTAATGAAATACTAATAGCAGGAGTATAAACACGGAGCACCGAGAATGCAGCCGCAACACAGTAAGGAGACGATGCTGCTAATGCTCAGCGGTAGAAAAGCAGATGAAGGATATAAAAGAAAAAAAATGAAAACAGCTGAAAGCAAATCTATAGACGCTATTGTAGTCCCAAGTGAAATGGACATAGATGATGGGGAAGGTAAGATACGTTAAAAAAAAAAAGAAGTAATCATATTTTCTAATAAACATTTAAAAAATAATTACACAACTATAAATGGTCTAGTAGAATCTATACCAAGCAATGGACACTTCATACCACCATTACCAAGAGATATACCCATCAGACCTCCTCCGCCACCAGGAGTATCAGAGGACTCGGATAGTCAGTCTCAGGGTCCTCATTCCCCAGACTCTATTGTATGTTTCTTTTTTTTTTTTATTAATTATTCTAATCTCTAAGCTTTATCAACAATACTATAATATTAATCTACTTCCATAATAATTCAGAATGAAAGCACAGCACCGTCGTCCCGGGCAAATTCGCCGTCCCTCTCGGATCTGGAATCTGCAAAGAAATTGCTACTGGAAGAGCTGGACGACTCTAGTTCACATTCGAATTTAGAGAGTCCTGCAGGGATCAGTAACAATGCGTTAGCTACTTCGACGCCGACTACGCCTGGCGTCAAAATGTCTGTCCCAAGTTGCGTTGTCACACCGCAAACAAGTCGAACTTACAGTGCCAGAAAGACACCAAACGATAGTCGCGGTTCAGTGAAATCAGTGGACTTGGGTACTCCAATAATACAGAGTACATCGCCGTACAATAAATTGCCATCGTCCGAAAAATTTTCAAAGGATATCTGCGACGTGTTGCACTTTGAAAATTTACCAGATTCAACGGGTAAGTACGAGCAAATGAGTGGTCTCATTCAGAAGGTGCGCACCACCCTGGCGAAAATACAGCAAGAATAATCTGTCAGTTTACTGTAGCGTGTGTCGACTTTCTGAATTAGGTGCTCGGTGAGGATATATATATATATATATTTTTATAAAGTAAATTCGACGGGCAGAGGAAAACCGCGACGTAAATGTCTTCGTCAATCGATTCATCCATAATTCCTGTGTGATGTACGCAGGGATGTAGATTAGAGAAATATTCTTTATTTGTATATTATTGAAACATTTTAGATATTTTTTGCATAGCTATCCACCATATTTCGTTAGAAAAAATTTAAAGTTTGCTTTGAAAAATTGTCTTTCATCGTCGATGACTAAATTCTTGCGATTTCATTCAATGTTATTTTAAATTATTCAAAGTTCAAAACTTTTCAAAAATATCTATTGTGATCTGACTGACTGGCTGTCAACCATCTGCGTATCCATTGATTAATTACGTATAATTAAACAGTATTGTAAATAGAAAATATTTGTTTGACTTTTATACGTTATGTTCATTTGGAAACACGGTTTTATGTTATGGTGAATAATAATAAATTAACGCGAAGTGTTGAAATGAGTTAACGAAGAAAAAATCCTGAAAATTTGCACAGCCATCACAAGTTTTATTGCGACATTGCATTTCAATTATAAATTGAGAATGATTATTTTTTTTCTGCCTGTCATTAATAGTTAGAATATTCTCTTTATGTGCTGATAGATAATTTCTATCGTAACTAATAAAAGTACAAAGACTATAATATTTCTGATTGGAAAGACATATTTGAACTTGGAATGCATACAAGAGAACATTGAAATATTCTCGAATAACATGATGTTGTAATAGTGAAAACATCAATGGAGAGACGTTGCTCCAAAGTAAATTAAAATTGGCAATACACTGTAGATGGCAATAAACATGGAATTAATAAAAACTCTTTTTGACTGAGATGTTCGAGCTCAAATTAATAGATTCATGTTGAAACACTCCACGACATGTGACGGTAAAACGATTTAGCTTTTTCTACCAGATATAGTAAGCCTTAAGTATATTGATATTGTACAAAAGGACTCTCTTAACATCCGCATTTGGATCGATCATATTTTTTAAGAAAATAAATAAAATCGAACCATCGGACGACTTGTAATTATTTCTGCGTTTCTTGTTGATAATTTACGAGTGCTTATTTGCGCGACACACTATATTTTCTCAGCCACCAGACTATTATTTTACGTTTAATACATTCGAAGAAGAAAATACATGGGATATTTATACATTTTATCTGTTTTTATGGGATTTCAGGAACGATTGCATTGGAAAAATTAATCATGACCTCAATCATAATCGTGAGCGATTTACCAATTTTATTATTAGAAGAGATTATGCAGGAATGTTACAATCTTGGAAAAAGGTCTTCTTGCAGTATAAAATATATTGTAAAGGACCTCGAAAAACGTGTTAAAAATAGTTGGACCCTCTTCTGTTTTTATTAATTTAACAATATCATGAAAAATAATACTCTGTAATTGTCATATGTTCAATATTCAATTCGAGATTCAAAATTTGCATCGTTCCCATTAAAATACTATTTAAAAACCATTGATTTTATATCGATCAAGGTATATCAAAATCCATACAGCTCTTGTTCGCAATAACCTTTCTCTTTTTTGAAAGCATTTAATTTGATCTATAATACTACGAAGCCAGAAAGGCACTTTTATGTATGTACTATTACATAAATATTTATAATTATAGTCCTCTTCGCTATTTTTGCAGTTATATACCATAATCAAAATTACGTTTTTCATTACGATCCTTATTTATCATGTGAAACGGAGAAGCGACGGTTCAATTATTTGCTTTATTGTCTTTAACGATTTTAAGCTCGATAGATCCAGCTATAAGAGCTTAATGAACTTTAGATAACATCAAGGTCTTCAATCAGCTGTTGGCGGAGGAGCAGGTGGATCGCCATTGGGTCCCTACGACGAAAAATCTCAATCATTAACCTATCCGACTTTTTTTTCAAGGCTTTATCGCAAGACAGAAACCCAAGTTTCTTCCAGTATTACTAATTTTTCTTTCAATGTTAAAAAAAAGTAAGTCAGTGACTTACACCACCGTTATTCCGTGTCTTGCTACCTTCGACCCTTCCCTGGCGAAGAGATCTTGGCCTAAGTGCATACATTAAAGCGATGACTCCAAAAGCCAGGCACATCAGAAAGAAATCCGAACTTGGCAAGCCGTTTCTAGGCCCAGGAACTGCAAAAGATGCGTTAAGTTTCTCCATTAAGATGCACTTGTATTTTCTCTAAATAATCATGAGCAATAGCCTTTTATTTCTACAGGTGATAATACGTACGTCTCGACAGGTTGAGACATTCATTGTCGGTACAATAAGCCTGTGTCTGCCGCAGCTAAAATCACAACGCATTATCTATCTCCCCCCCGGTTGCATGAAGATACATTTTTTTTTTCAGTTTTCAAAAAATCTCCATGTAACTCAGGAAATCTGTATTTTTTAATTGTACTTTATATAGACGCGTGTATCTACATATAGTACTGTGTGAGTGCATCGCACGTATTACGGGTAACCACATGTAATGTCGTCTCTTCAAATTATTGAACAGTTTTAAAAGCGACATTACTTATTAGTACTCCTAATACATTAGCTAATATGAAAATCAACGATGGTTCTTGCAGGGACTAATTTTTTGAAGCAATACGATTTTGACAATACGGAGTATCGTTACGTGCGCGATGCCAGTGTGTACGATTAACGACAAGAGCAATGCATTGCGTAAATGTGTATTGCATTTTATGCAACCATCGACTAAAGAAATTATATGCAAGCTTCGCAAAAATCATTACATCCATGGTCGACATCAGGATTGCTTAATGTTTATGCGCATCTTGCTAATTATGCAGGTTATAATGGTTATTTATGTGAATAGATGTTATTAAATTGGGCACAATCAACACGAAGGACTTACAATCGAGAGGAGACGCTGCATTGCCAGCTCATGGCTCGACATGCATTCGCATAGATCAAATCCGTTGTCACTCATGTTAAAATCAAAGCACTGCTTTCAACTCTGAATGTTTTACTGAAACAATAAGAAATATATTTTATAATAAATTTGCACGAAACGCAGTGTAACTTGTATAGTTTGTATTTAGTAAATTAATTTTTTTCTCTCCCTGTGCAAAAGAAGATAGAACGTTACTGCTTTACATTGCGTGTTATCGAAAATCGCTAAAACGAGCGGAAATCATAACTTGCACACATTGCTGATTTATAAAATGTATAAGTGGAGGGCGTAAAAAATATGATTATTAAAAAAAAATTGTAATCATCGTCTCGTCCTGTTAAATATCACAAGCAACGTAGCACAACATAAGATAACGATGTAACGTCAAATAATTTGTAGGACAGAAAGTATTATGCAATTCGTACTTGCTACAATCAAATACTATACATTTTTTACGTATGCAAATAGCTGCATAGTATAAATTACCCCACATGGATTTAAAGTCCGTAAGAAAGCTGTGAAATTTTATTAGATTACAAAACTTTACGAGAGAATTACTTCTGGAAGTTTATTGAGTACAGATGTGACATCACCGAACATTTCTAATTCGTAGAGAATAACAGTTGGGCTCGAGTGGGATTGACTGTTCCATATATAGAACACGATATAGAAATACAGCAGGACATAAGACGATTTCAGTACTTAGTTTGGCATTGGAATCACTATGGAATTAATACCAGGATTAGTACATTAGTAGACGAGTTTATAAACTGTAAATGAATAATGACGACAGGATGGGACGAGACTAAGAACCTGTTACCGTTGTGCTCTGTGTAGACAGTAAATGTAAAAATCTGTCAGTCACTTTGACAGCGTAGGAAAAATACAGAAAGAGAGAGGGAGAGATAAAGATGCAGGAGAATACATCCCGTTTTCGCGATTTTAACTAAATTCGCAAATATTTTTACGACGAGGATTAGCACTGTTTAAATCTGCTCGGATATATTCGATTGTGCATAAATACCTGGTTGACGTGCGAATGTTGAATGCTGATACAATATTTCGACGATGCGATCGTATTTACATTCGCCACGGAGCGGCCATCTTTCTTTGGTCCGTTTTATATTCTAACTGGCCCACCGAGAACCAATGGACGAACACGAAGTGGCTTCGTACACGACGCGCGTTTTCATCGCTATTTTAAATCTCATTTGCCAGGAACACGAATATCTTGTTATTTTCTATATTAAATATACTCAACTTCGTTTCACTTACGATAAATTCTTTACACAATATTCCTAGTCTCATTATACTTTCAAATCTGCCAAGACGTACAGTATTATTAAGAATTTATTATGTGCGTTGTAACGTTAATTGTCCACGAAGACTCGCAGTATGCTCCGAGTACGGAATATATTTTTGAAACTCTGTTATTCCGTTTGATAATTCTATACTGTATCGTTACATTTAATTGCAGTCTCATGAAACGATGCGAATTTTCTTCAATTTATAATATACATTGCGACCTAATTCGAAAAGCATTGTTGCGCCTGTACCAGGCTTTCCGTTGTTCTCATTGGTCGAGCCGGTTGTACCACGTGACGGCAGCGCGTATATACGTCTGACCATAGCAGAGATTTGTCATTTGCTTCTTCAGACTTTCGCGTCGAGTTCCGAAAGGCCGTCTACGACGTTAGAAATCGTCAATCGTATTCAGTAGACATCGGAGTTAATATCGAACATCACTTAGAAGAGATTGAAATACGTTAATATAGTACAGCCCTCAGTTGTTGTTGACTTTGCTATTAAAAAAAAAAGAATACCCTGTCTATTGCCCTAAGATTGCCGTTAGATTGTGAAGACCAGATCCGTTTATTTATGTCTTAGAATATATAATCATGCAATATAAGAGTCATGACTTGTTTCAATAAGACAAAACTAATTTTGTGAATCTATCAGGTATTTGGTGAGATTTTTTCATGATAACGTTGCATCACCTATATTTCTATCCGCGATGAAGGTGTAAAGTGGAGTAAGTCATTAGGTACATTTTTATTAACGTTAAAGCACCTTTCAATTGTGAGACAGTGTTACTGGATTAATATATATTCTATATTATATTTATTAAGTGACTTTATTTGAACATTACGGTGGGCATGGGTATGACGGATACCAGTTTTGAAATTATTCTTACTCTGTGGCGTGTTCTCGTTGCCGATTTTGTTTGGAAAGAAAATTTCTGGCAGTTTCGTGGTATGTTAACTTGCTGCGACGTCAAGGGCGTTCATTAAGTCGATCTAGTAAGTGAATCCATATTTAAACTAATGAACTATATCTTACTCATATCAAATAAAGATTGCATTGCACTGCATCTTGAATTTTTATAATAATTCAAGATTTACAGTAAAGGAAAATAGTGAATAATCTATTAGTTACTGATAAGTATGACAAAAAATTATTCTAGCTAAAATTATTCAATTCAAATACAATTGTTGCTTCGTGTAAAGTAAAAGCAAGAAAAATTTCTCACGCATATAATTAACAATTATTCTAAAGCACCCAGTCGACAATTCTATACCAATAATTATAATTAACTTATGCCAGGTTTCTTCGACGCGATTTAATGCATAACCTCAGTTTGATTGTACTGTTAGTCAATGAGGCACTTTTATTTTGAAGATTAATGAAGTTTATGCATTGAATCGCTTTGAAGAAAATGGGCCTTAGTAAATTATGTCTCTTAAGTCTGTTCAAAAGGGAAACTTATTTACTTGTTTTTATGATGAATTATATGTGTAATTTTATAAAATAATAACAGTCTTTTATAAGTTTATTATAAACTTAATAATGCCGATCAAATGTACTTGAACGCTCTATCTATTAATACAGAAATAATATCATCGTTTACACCAACCCTAAAAAAATGGAGTTCAAGAAAAAGTTCAAGGAGGGGTCTTTCGTTGGCTAATGACGTTGATAATAAAAATGAAAAAATATATATACACATAGGTACAGTCAGTACACGTATTGCCGAATAATAATTAACCTTCGATTCTATAAATGCAGGATCGTGCATGTGACAGAAAACCCCTCGTGAAGGACCCCTCAGATCAGGCTGTTATATCGCCTTTGAAATAATGCTGTTTGACCGGTGCCCGTCACCAAGCACAATGAGCTCGTTAGGGGTGAGTGCTGATGTGTGAAGGGCTATCCATAACTTGTCGTCACCAAATTACACACACCGCTCTCCCGGCTAATACCTCCGGCAATCGTATCTATGCGATTGTAGATATAAGGGTTGCGCGAGCACGCGTAATGCCCCGCGATATTTAACCCCACTTGTGGGGATGATTCTCGTATTTTTATATTTTTTTATCAATTTTATTATTTTCCTTTCTTTAATTCTTTTTTTCAAGAAATATTCATCTGTGTTATCCATTATGATCTTGATAGTTCCAGGTTGCTGAAAGGGTGGGGAGGATGCCATCGAGGGTTGTAAAGACTTCAGCTCCGGGAGGGGTTGACGCGAACACCGAGAGACGTGAAACTTGGTCTGGAAAAGTGGATTTTCTTCTCTCGGTTATTGGATTTGCTGTCGATCTTGCGAATGTATGGCGATTTCCGTATCTATGTTACAAAAATGGAGGTGGTAAGTTTTACGTTGAAAATATAATTACGCAATAATTATTAACTGAGTGTTAATCATAAGATATTGTGTTGTGGAGAATTTTCTTTTTTTTTTTCTTTTTCTTTTTGTTTGAGGTCATTTTGATTTTGACTACTTTCCAACGAAGAGATTGTGTCCCCAGCCATCATGTCACGTAAAGATTTCTGACGTTTCTTTATTTCTCTACTCTTCATGGGGAAAAGTGCTGGAGATCGACCGGAAAGAGTTGAAAAGCTCTGCCAGGCTGAATGGATAAAAAAAAGATTGAATATGTCGAGGAACCTTTTTTTTTTCTTCCAAATGGAGAGCTAACCTCGTCAGCGTCTCATAACCATGAACCATTATTTCCATCCGAGCTTGGCTGATGTGCTGAGAGTGTAAGCTTGAGTAATATTAGTGCGCTGCGGATAATACAACGTTAATTAGAGTGTTAATTGTCATTTAGCCTTCGTAGAAAATGATCTTTAAATTTCAAATTCAGAATTAAGATACAATTTTGTCACTGTTATTAAACGGAACCTTAGGGTTCCGATTTAGGTGTAGTTGCCGTTTGAATTATTTGTAGAAAATATGTAAATGTTGGTACAATTTGTCAGGTTCGCGTTAAATATATTTATATAAATCAATTTGATTTATCGACTGGTGACAATCAAAATTGCAATCCGTCACGCAGGTATCTTCTGTGTAAAACTGCCGACGCCGATGCCATTAGTTCTCTATCAAGGGTTGTAGAAATATGATTAGGGCTGGCTGTCAGTGATACAGAAGCTTCTCAAAAGCGGCTGCTAACACAATTAAGTGTAGAGAGGATGGCAGAGCTAGCAGCGAAGCGCACAGGGCCATTAGGACGGGGAAGATCGGTCGCTAATTACCAATTACCTTAAGTAATCGTAATTTCCTATTCGGGACACCTTTGATCATGGACAGTAGTACCAGCTGGATCCATATAGTGTAATGGTTAACGCGAAACGAGTCTATTGTACCTATTTATCAATATTATTTTTAGATTAACGTGACATTAGATTAAAGAATTTCAGTTTAATATTTGTAAATATGGAAAATCTATTGTTAATTAGTTTGTTTGTATTTTTATTATTTATATATACATATGGTATTACTAGCAAGGTAATTTCGAGCTTTGCTCGTCACGCGTGTGCGAAAGAAATTGACCGGATGAGCCATTGAGGAGCGGATGTTTGCCAGCGACGTTGGGAATATGGCAGTGAGTCTTTGTAAGCCATGATAATCGAGTCTATGAGGTTCAAAAGGAACCTTTTAGAGGATCGTGTACCAAAAGTAATGGAAATGGAAGGCGACTGAGAAATAGATGGTGAATTATTGTAAAGGTCGACTGTAAGGCATACGAATGGGAAAGAATTCGTCATAAGAATTTAATCAATAAGTCAATAGACAATATCCGAGCTAATGCGATTATGCCGGATCAGTATCCATGGCGACGATCAAAGAAAATCATCTTCCTCTTTGATGACTCTTATACCTTCCTTTCTATGATGTTCGGTGTTAAGGATCTGGCTGAGAACTCCTGGTGAGATGGTCCAAGACGAATTCTAGTAGTCTAGGGCAGAACCTGTTGATCCCTTGGAAATTCTTTGGATTATCCAGTGAATCACTCGGATGCTCCATCTATTTCCTGGGATTCTTTTTTATGATCATCATATCTCTTATTTTTGATGCTCCGTGATCAAGTTTAATCCATTCGCAAACGGCTGCCTACATTTATTAGCCATTTTTATAAAGTATTATTGCCATTGTACCCGTTAGATATAATTTCTCTTAGTTACACAAGATTTAGTTGCAGGCTATCTATAGGCATAGCCTGAGTGAATTTGAAATCTTAAAAATACCACTTTCCTCAGCGCTATTACTAATAAGCTCTCGCCCTGGCAAATTAGACTGATTTACTCGAGCATCATGAAGAATCAAGGGAGGATGGAATCTCGAGGATGATCTTCCAGCCGAGGGCTCTCTCTCAAGAGATTAGGAAGCAATTATGTCTTGCGAGATTCCGCCCATCTTTACGACCTTTCGTTCTCGCATTTGTCCCTTAAAGTAAAATATAGATATATAACAATATACGAATAATTATATCCATCTACTCCAAGTTTCGTTCTAGAGCTCTTGAATGAAAATTTTCAAATAAGTCAGACTTGACTTCAGTCTGCTTGTGCACTGTATGATTATTAAGTAAAATAACAAATTCTTGTATCAAGTGTCAAAGAATTTTCACATAGTGCAATATAACCTAAATATTAACTGCACTCATCCTATTGTTAAATTCGCAGTGTTCAACGTTATTGAGGTAATTGTGCTTCCAGTTTAAGTCAATTAATCTAATTGAAGTGTTCTAAGATTCGGTGCATGTGCAGTCAACGTCATATAGTAGGAACGAGAAAGAAGGCTATTCAACAGTGACTATTCGTCAGCAGTACCTATGGCCAATTGACCGAGTCTTTAATAATATAATAATGGCCTTGCGTACTTGCCGAACTTTGTAATTGAATTACGTTCCGTTAAAAGCATATCCTATCATAAATATATAGGAGAGTGCACTGGATAAATTCCATTGAAAGTGCTATGATCGTTTGCATGCTGCGTATCCCATATTCGTCCACCGTAGCGAAGTAAAAGTCCAAAATTGGTGTCAGGTTTGACGAATCGTAGATGGCTAAATAATAGAGACAGCGAAAGAAAAAGAAAGAGAATGAAAACGTAAATTCACGGATAGTGGACAAAGTGAACAGTTATTTATCGCCAATCGTCACAGAGGAGTTACTGAGTTTCTTACCCTAAAAGCCATTTTCTCATGTGCAAGGTAAAAGTCGTGCCCGATAAGAAATTCAAAGCACGGGACGAATTCTAAAAGCATTTGGCATTTCGCACTCTTGAAAAGTTCCGACGGCAAATCGTTTCGTCAAAATACGAATGCGTCGCGACGCTTCACTCTCCCTGGTTATTCTGTTGGAGAATTTTTCGTTGGGAGGGTGACTGTCGACTGCTACAATTACCAACCCTCTTTTTCCATACAATGGCGACACCCTCTTGCTTTTCAGAAATAACGAGAGACTCTAAGAGGGTAGTTGGGAGTTTAGGACTTTAGGAGTTTTTAGCGGTTTTAATTTTCTTTTTCTCTTTCTATTGAACCTGCAAAGTGTATTTGATCAAAAATGCATTTTATCGCGCCGAGAGCATATTTCATCTTTGTTTCTTTTTTCTAGGTGCTTTTCTTGTTCCTTATTGCGTGATGCTGGTAGTCGGAGGGATACCCTTGTTTTACATGGAACTTGCCCTGGGTCAATTCAACAGGAAAGGCGCCATCACTTGCTGGGGTCGATTGGTACCCCTTCTTAAAGGTACTGAAACTAAAAAAAAAAATGGTCAATCCTTAACAGTCTTCAGTGATGTCTGGACGTAAATACTAGTCGGAGGACAATCTGCTCTTAGGATAAATCCCTTAAATCCACAAGCGAAGGGTCGAGAGTGGCTATTTTATTTTTATTGTATTTCAGCTTCGCGAAGCATTGGTATTCTGGCGAAGGGATAGTACCACTCACTTTTCACTCTTTTCCTTTCTTTTATCCTCTCACCGCAGTCACTTAAGGACAATTGTTCGGTTCGGTCCAGAGACCACGTATACGTATTATATATTAAAGTATTGTGTGTGTATATCTATATATGTTATGTTTATATACATATTCAAAGGAACATTTTTCAGTACATATTCAGATACACACTAGCAGGTACAGGGACGAATGTTACTTTGGTTATGAAAAATTTTTACGCACATGGACACCATTGAAGACCATAAAGCTAGGCTAGGCATAAATATTGTACATACGTCATATATAATGTATATATGTACAGGGACAGGGTTGACTCTATCCACTAGTGAAAGATCACGAATGGTCGTCCATTTCTGTAGATTTCAAGCTTCATTTCAAATCCTGGGCGTTCACTTGGTAAAGCCGATCAAAGAGGATTATTTATCCTGTTATACCTTCCTTTGCTTATCGCTTCAGAAGTAATTATAAGATTGACTTCGTTACAGGAATTGGTTACGCAGTGGTATTGATCGCGTTCTACGTCGATTTTTACTATAACGTCATTATCGCCTGGGCATTGAGATATTTCTTTGCATCCTTCTCGGGCATGTTACCATGGACAACGTGTAACAATCCCTGGAACACACCACGATGTCGTGAATTCGACGTGAACATCTCCTACGTGGAGGGCTGGGGTTTTTCGTCAATTGGAAACTTGGCTAATTGGTCGCAAAATCATCTGGAAAGTTTCGTCGATCCTTATGGTATCGATAACAGTACTAAATATACCAGCGCTGCTCAGGAATACTTCAAGTAAGTTTAAAAGTTATTATGCTGTTGATTAATAAAGTAAGATTTTAATATACTCATCCGCAGTCGAGCAATCCTCGAGTTACACGAGAGTGGCGGTTTACATGATCTCGGTGCTGTGAAGTGGGACATAGCGTTGTGCCTCTTCGTGGTTTACCTCATTTGCTATTTTTCTCTATGGAAAGGAATCTCTACGTCAGGAAAAGTGAGTATCGCTTATTAATCCAAAGACCATTCTTATAAATGTTTTTTTTATCTCTTGTCCCAGGTCGTTTGGTTCACTGCGCTGTTTCCTTATGCTGTTTTACTTATTTTACTGGTACGCGGTGTCACTCTGCCTGGAAGCGACGAAGGAATACGATATTACTTGAGTCCCAATTTTTCAGCAATTACAAAGGCCGAGGTAATAATTACTTTATCTGTATTAGAAAACAGAATGGATAGATGCTTGAATTAATTATTAATCGAACGTGTTACTATCTTTACGATTGAATTATGTTGGAGGGTCTTGTATAAAAAATAAGAAATATCACAGTCACGCTAATGCATCATGCGCGATCGGACTGCGCTGGCAAAGAGGGTAAAGGAAAAACTCGTAGGGGGATAAGAATGGACGTTATAGCTACGGCTAAGAGAAAAAGGGCGAACCCCCTCGTGAAAATGGAAACTCTATGTAGCTGTCATAATAGCCATTAGAGATTGGGACGTGTGTTCTCAACCCTCTCTATTCGTACGTGGATTGCGTTTTAGTTGGGACACTCCATTCTGAAACCACAGATTAACTTACCGCTTCTGTTGAAAATTATTTACTGGCTACACTACTTGCTCATATATGTGTAACACGTATTCAGGAAAATCCTTGATGACTCGTTAAATTTTTCTTACTTTTCCAAAAAAAAAACAGGTTTGGGTAGATGCAGCTACGCAGGTATTCTTTTCCCTGGGTCCTGGATTTGGTGTTTTACTTGCTTATGCCAGCTACAATAAGTATCACAATAATGTATACAAGTACGTTATACAGTCATCTTTTTATAATACTGTATAGCTTTATATTTATGCAGATGCATTATTTCTATTTATCTTCAAGGGATGCTCTGTTGACAAGTGTGATAAACAGTGCCACTTCCTTCGTGGCTGGTTTTGTCATTTTCTCAGTACTTGGCTACATGGCACATGCCAGTGGGAAATCTATTCAGGACGTAGCTACGGAGGGTCCTGGTTTAGTATTCATTGTTTATCCTGCTGCTATTGCTACCATGCCAGGATCCATGTTTTGGGCACTGATATTCTTTATGATGCTGCTCACACTTGGCCTGGACAGTTCGGTATGTGGTAGTGGCAAAGCTGAAGATTAATTGTTTATATTAAAAATGTTTATATTTTATTGTCATTACAGTTCGGTGGCTCCGAAGCAATTATTACGGCATTGAGTGACGAGTTTCCAGTAATCGGTAAAAATCGTGAGATCTTCGTCGCCTGTCTCTTCAGTCTGTATTTTTTAGTTGGTCTTGCCTCTTGTTCTCAGGTAAATGATTTCTCTAGCGAAAAAGAATTTATAAAAGAATATGTAAAATGGGTTTGAGCTGTACCTCTTTTTCTTAGGGTGGTTTTTATTTCTTTCATCTACTCGACCGATATGCTGCTGGTTATTCAATGCTCTTCGCTGTATTGGCCGAGGCTATTGCTGTCAGTTGGATCTATGGAGCTGATCGCTTCTGTGCGGATATTAAAGACATGATTGGTTTCTCTCCTGGAGTCTATTGGCGCGTTTGCTGGAAATTTGTAGCGCCTATCTTCATCATGGTAAAGCTAAATTCAATATAAAATACTCGACTTGTCTTCTGTTATTATTAATATCATATTTATCTTTTAGTTTATTATCGTTTATGGTTTAATGGGCTACGAACCTTTAACGTACGAGGATTACGTATATCCTCTATGGGCAAATGTCCTAGGCTGGTTAATTGCGACATCATCAGTGGCTATGATTCCCGGGGTAGCCATTTACAAGATCATAGTAACACCCGGTACATTCGTTGAGGTAATCAGCTTATTTGTTGCAGTCTTGAAAGCTGTTCAAAAATAATTTATTAATTGAATTTTATTCAATTTTTCTCACAGAGGATGAAAATTCTAACAACACCTTGGAGAGATACTCAACAGAGGTCGACAGTGTCTTCAACGGCGAATGGAGCAATTAGAAGAAGCTTCATGGGAGCTGAAGGACTTGATGTCACCAAGGAACAGTCGGAAGCAATGAAGGAACAAACGGAAGTCAGGATTCAAGAGTGTGAAAGCGTTAATGGCGATCCACCACCTGAACCGGTCTAGGAGAACAGCGTTGTGATTCTACATGGAGCTCGATTTCAAGTTTACTTATGTTAAGGAATTGATTTTTTAAGTTTCTTTTGTAACAGCGAAGAATCATTAATGGTGGACGACTGCACTGGAATTATTTATCGCATTTAGAAAACAAGACCGTATAAAAATAACTCCATGACGATTAACTTCTTTCTCTTATGTCATCCCTGTAAAAAGTCTAGTCGTATGCATTTCTCACTAGTTAAATGTTGACTGTGCGGTACGAGTAGATTCCCTAATATATTTAAAAAACGAAAAATCACACTGTATATTAGAATCGCCAATTGTAAACGTATCCTTGTGAGATTGAGGTAAACGAGGTAACAATAGATATTACTTTAACGTAGACATATACTCTGTGTGTAAATAAGTATACATAATCGCATTAAGCGTCGGCAGGTTTCAGGTGGAACAGTAAACAAATAGCCTAGAAAAAATTATAAAGTAGTTGAGAATTTAGTTATCGCTTTATAAGTTGTCTTAGACGGAACTGGTCATTAGAAATTAAGATAATCTGAAAATGACTGTTCGATTAGGTAAAGGCTTTAGTAGAAAAGTAGTTATACGTAGTGACTGTAATTATTTAAAGTAATCTAAAATAATTATCTCTTGAGTTCATGAGAAAACTAATACTATATTCTCGTGTAGTGTGTTGCGAGCAAAGAAAGCTGTGCAAATTTGACAATTGAAAATCTAATGAGTATTCCTATAAAGGTTACAAACGATACAGAGAAAAATAGAATTCATACGGATCGAATGAATGTGTGGTGACAAAAAAATGGAATTGCATATACTTTTTAATTATCATTCAATTAATTACTCTAATAAATATTTCACCCAGGCCCAACAATCTGCGTCTGGGTATACATGCTGTGTGGACTATACACGAATTGTAACCGCCACATAACTGTAAAGCAGTCTGTAAAGTATCTAACGACGATAAAGATAATTATTTAGATCGGATTAAATGGCGACAGGTGCGTCTTATCAAAGTGTGAAAAAAATCTAATCGTACGGTAATGGAAAAAAAAAATGATTTATCCATAAGCAAAATCCAATCTCAACTTAATCAGGATTAAGTCAAGATTTTACTTATCGAGTAAAATTTACTAATCACTTTACTAATGGTTAATCATCAAAGCTATTGTACATCATTATAATCTATATAAATCAATGAGGCTTCTAACAATAGCCTTCTGTATTACTGTTCTACCTCTCTGGATACTAGCAATGGTGAAACTCCATGCTGAAAATTACAGTCGCGGATTGATCTCTCCTGAAAATTATCATATTAATAAATATAGTTTAAAAGTCTCTCTCTCTATATATATAAAGATATAAAAATCCTGCGCTTTATTAGGGAATGTAATAATAAGATGTGTGCGATTCTACAGTCGCTGACTCTTGCGCAATAATTACGGTACACTGATGTTAGGCAATGAAAAAATGACATGTACTAAAGTATATCATTAATTATATCGTGTTGAAAGTATAACGTAGAATTTGTCGTATACATTATCTTATAGTGACATGAATTAGATATATTGTATAGCTGGTTGTTGACTAATAAAATATATATTTTGTACATCGCATCTGAACTGCAGCCACAGCCATAGGTAGCAGTTCAGGCCTTGTTGATAGTATTAATGAATTAGTAACGTAGGATAATAAAAGAATGACAAGATAAGAATGGCTGGTTAGAATCTAATATGTTATTATAATGTCGACGTACATGCATATGTCAGTTGCCGTTTACACGTATTGTATTAGTACTTATTGTTAATGGATAATAGGCTCGTTATTATTATTATTATACGATTATTATTATCAGACTGACGTTCATTATCCTTCAAGAGCCATATTGAAGGATTAATTTATTGTACGTCATGGAGATTTCATAGAGTTTATAATAGTAAATGAATATTGATTTTTTCCCTGTTTGTTAACTATAGTTACTGTTTTAAAGAATTATACTTTTACACATAGAAGTGTCATCTGTGTAACGATGGTTTTGTCAAATAAAATTTTTTTCTTTATAATAACACACCAATGTTTCATTAGTGATTAAGGATCTTTGGTGGGTTTTTTAAATTTTAGATTTGCTCTGTAATAATTTCTTTAACGCTTCTAATGAGCACGTGAGGTAATATAAAGTTGACTGATGCTCTAATGGTGCCAAGTCGTTCAGTGACAATGTACTTAATAATGGACGCCTACACTGTGTTTACCTAATTCTCACGAATGCCCGGTCGCGTGAGAAGTTTCAATTGTGTAATATCAGTAATATGCTTTGACTCGTACCATTTACGCGACGCAGTCGCAATTATACTCGAATGAGAAGTAATTATTAGTAAATTGTGTATAGGATTGTGTTCAACTTAAATGTGAATAATGAATTTTTTTTAAATGTTTTAGGATGAATTACTGATGAGTTTCCTCTGTGTATAAGAATTCATTGCGAGTGGATGCACATTATCTTATTGATTAAAGTTAGTAGGAATAATTTATGAATTGATTGACTTGGGTGTAAGAAAATAGATAGCATGACTACTGTGACTTTTTTTTTGTTAATTTTTTGAGAAATTATATTTTTAGCAGCTAAGATATGTATATGTAAGTGCATAGATGGGACGAAGGGATATTTGGTTATGAGAATATATTAAATTGATATTTAATATAGGATGTCACGTCGCGGTATGGAAGTTCAATAAGGATGCAAATATTTGAATATGGGAAGAGATTCTTTCTTGAATGAAATAGCTACTTATAGGTGCTAATAATAATCATATTTCATCTCATTTACTGTGCATCTCGTAGTACGCAGAAGCCAAGTGTTTGTAGTTGTTTACTTTGCATTGGTTAGCCAATAGAATCTTAGGCTATTATTGATAACGAAAATTTATGAGTGAAGAATTTGTACTTGTTTTTCATTCAATTTCTATAGTGTACGTGACTGTTGTGTTTTTGAGGTTCCGTCGCCGATGATTCTTGAAAATTCGATTAGCCGACATTAAACAACATGGCGCCAGCCACGGAGTCTCTGACGGATTTGCAGAAGGAGATTTTTACGAAAATCAGTAATAATGAGGTGGCCGAACTCAAAACCCTGCTGTCGGCAAATAAAATCAAAATGGATTTCGTCGACGAGAACGGTATGAGTCCACTGCAACATGCCTGCTATAAAGGAAACAAGGAAATTGTACAGATGCTTCTAGACCAGGTAGGTTAAGATGCTGATATTCCAAAGTATTACTCATCATAGAACATTACGTTCACTGCGAGTGAAGATAATAATGTACTCTCTTGATCTATTTTTGTTGTATTTCTATATCTTTAGTAGAAAAATACTACAATTTCATCATTTATGTGCATTAGAATCTGCAAAAGATTACTGTCGAAGGTCTTTCTTGTTTAGTTTAAAACTGTAACGACTTCTCTTTTCAGGGTGCAGATGTTAATTCATGTCAGCACGAACATGGTTATACGGCTTTGCATTTTGCTGCTTTAAGTGGTAATGCTGAACTGTGCCATCTCTTAATGTCCTACGGTGCACGATTAACTGCTACAAACAGTGTAGGACGCACACCTGCACAAATGGCAGCGTTTGTGGGAAACCACAACTGTGTCGCAACCATCAACAACTTCATCCCGAAGGCTGACATAGATTATTACATAAAACCACAGGGTTTGCAAACTGAACCAATGTTGCCACCACACCTGGCAGATTCGTTCCATAAGTTCATCATGGAAGTTAATGTTCATCCTGTACGAGTTGCTATAAATCTTCAGAAATGTCCTGGCCTCTTGGAAAATTTGGTCAAGGTATGCATTCTCCCTCCCACTTACCATTAAATTATGAATGTCACAGCTTTTACGTAATACGTCACATCAAATTCTTAGGTTCAAAAGGTCTTGGAAGCAATGCGCCACAGAGAAATGACTCGAGGTGTAGAAACAAATGAAGTAATGGCATTCAAATATCACTATCTCAGTTGTGTAACAGCCGAAATAATCAAGTGTCAAAAACGCCAAGAAGCTATGAAAGCAGAGAGAAGTGATAAAGAAAAAATAAACGATGAAGCAGAAGAGAAAAAATCCGATGCTGTGGAACTGCTGGTTCGAAAGTTTTTGAAGTGTAGCAAACCCGATGGGAATCCCGAATACCAGGAAGCCTTTTTAAGAGAAGCAGTAAGAGAATTTCCTTTCCGAGAGAGTACAATTTTCCGTCAAATGGTCGCCACTCTCGCAGGATCAGATCCCCCATCAGCTGTGTCCGTAGTATCCGCAGCAATAAACGGTCAACGAGGATTCTCGGATAACCTACAAGTCTGTGTGACATGCGGCGAAGAGAAAGCAACAAAGAAATGCAGCAAGTGTAAGGCTGTGCAATATTGCGATCGTGAATGTCAAAGACTCCATTGGTTCATGCACAAAAAAGCATGCGCAAGATTAGGTCAGTCATCAAACAACGTGAAACTAAGCGACGCGGACAAGGTGCAAATCGGTAACGCTGTTAGTTCAAGACTACAGAATTTGGCAGTAAATTAAAGGGATCGATCGTATGCAAAGTACCATTTGCCAGAATTAAGCGACACAAACGTTGTTTATCTGACAATTTGATTTATTTGTGTACATAGCTGTTCGTGTAGGTATTATACGTGTCGATTGTATTTAATAAGTTAATCCCGACGCACGAATCCATGATCTTGGAGTGTCTATCTACGCGACGGATACCCACGAAAGGAAAAAAAAAGATCACAAAAGAATGAAGGAAAGAAGTTGGGAGAACAAATGCTGTGTTCCAGATATATACACGCAGCCTCGCCGAAAGGTTTCTGTATTACAAAATAGATAAACATAAGTTTAATTGAGGAGAATAGCCACCCGCCATTTTCCGAGAACCAAAAACAGTACAATCTCTATTTGATACGAGAATCGTACGTTCTGTTACCAAAATACATTGTTCTCCCCCATATACATAGATATTAATAATATCAAGATACATATTCATATATTTCACACTCAAAAATGTTACGTCTCTTAAAGTGCTAATATTACGTGCTCGGATTTATAATAATCTAATCACAGTCATCATCGTGTACACCCGTACTTAGTCGCAAGTGTCACTCATGATTCTTCGACTTATGTTCTCATGAACTTTTATAGTCCATGATTTTAAATAAAATACTTTTGTGTGCAACATACTACCTTACGTATCCATCAATCCTTTGATTCAATCGTATCCAACTAATGTTATTTTATTTAACGACACACTCTATGGAGCCTGTTCGTTAAAACGGCCAGTTACATTTCACGATCACTAAAGTTCTTTTCTCCTTTACAATTTGCATGTCCCTTAACTACCTCGAAATTCCCAAAGTATGAAGTCAGGCGCTGGGGTAATACTGGTGCTGGCCTAAACACCCCCCGGAATCGCAAAAGCCATTATACTTTTAAATGTGTGAAGAAAACTAACCATCCACTCATTCTTCATGAATTCCACTTGTCCTAACTGGCTATCGTTTTACATCAAGATGAATACATGTTTAGCGTCTAACGTAAATTCAAATTTCCTTCGAGAAAAACAACCGTTACATTCTTTATGATTCAAAGTTCTGCAAAAGACGTTAAATGAAGTAAATGAAGTCCCAGGATTAACACAACAACTATGCCACGTTGTGTTATAATAGGTGAAGTTATAGACGTATTATAAAAAGGAGAGTAGGCATATTTTGCTTTGATAGTGCACAATAAAAATAACCGTCTTTTCAGTTAAAGTCAAATGCTAACCATCGTTAAACCAACCAGGAATCTCGTACTGTTAAATCAGACGAATCACCAAGAATTAAAGAGTTGTCGGACGGCTTACAGATCGCAAGACGCCTACAGGATGAGTCAAAAGGGAAGTGACGTAAAGAGTCACTGGCATTGTGACCGCGGCAGCCGGAATTCACCGGTCGTGATTCAAGTCCAGAACAAATGGTCTTACTGTCTGTCGGTCCATTGAACGAAAGTGGCGAAATTAACAAGTAAATATTAAGAATTCTTCACTTTCGTAACTCTCTTACAAAATCATCCGGTTACACCCGTAGGTCCCACCTCTACTTCCTTGTAAACATCTTATTATTCAACTAACGTAAATGTATATGTAAGAGGGACAAAAGTCACTTGTCTCGAAACAAATATCAAATTAACGATCTCATTGAATTATGATAATCGATCATTCAGGCTTTTAGAATTATGGCTTTTTTAATTTCACTGTGCACTTTCACTCTGAATGACCGGTTCCTCCAGTAGTTTTGCCAATCGCTATAATAATCGTTAGCCTTTTTTGTCTAGTAGGTCAGCGCCTGTGATGCATTATTATATTATTATTATGGACATTGATATCTATATAATGATTTGCTCACGACAAGATTTTTTTCCGTGTTATACAAACGTTATAATTTTGCCCACGAAGTAAAGGAGACAAGGTTTTATACCGCGCAGCCCTTTTGACAGAATGATCGTAGAGTATACTTCCAAAACGTAACTATATTTGCTAGTGAGCAAATAAAAAATGGCATCAAATGGCGGTGTTTTTGGAAGGCGTAAAAAGAGTTGAAAACAAGACCTCGGTAGGAACACGCCTATAATAATCGTTAGCCTTTTTTGTCTAGTAGGTCAGCGCCTGTGATGCATTATTATATTATTATTATGGACATTGATATCTATATAATGATTTGCTCACGACAAGATTTTTTTCCGTGTTATACAAACGTTATAATTTTGCCCACGAAGTAAAGGAGACAAGGTTTTATACCGCGCAGCCCTTTTGACAGAATGATCGTAGAGTATACTTCCAAAACGTAACTATATTTGTTGGTGAAGAAATAAAAAAATGGCATCGAATGGCGGTCTTTTTGGAAGGCGTAAAAAGAGTTGAAAACAAGACCTCGGTAGGAACACACCTTGTCACATTTACATTATAATTCTAACGACCTTCAGATGGCGGCTGAATATTTTCGCTTCTTAGATATTTTAATATTCCATGTTTGCGGAATCGTCAGTGCTCTCACAGAGGATACGTGAACGGCATTTCCCCTGGCCTGTTACCGTCTTTTTTGGAATCTTGCGAAATCAAGTAGCCTAGAAAGTCAGATACCAGATGGAGTCTATAAATTTTACGAGACTCAGAATGGGACTTCCATTTTGTAAGTAATCGCCGATCGAAACGATCTTCTCTTGTGTAACACCGTGGTAAGCACTAATAATTTTCGTGCCTACTTTGCCATTACCACTATATTACCTGTCGCAAC
This sequence comes from Calameuta pygmaea, assembly GCA_031762395.1. Classification (NCBI taxonomy): domain Eukaryota; kingdom Metazoa; phylum Arthropoda; class Insecta; order Hymenoptera; family Cephidae; genus Calameuta; species Calameuta pygmaea. Next base: position 503,713 of record JASANN010000095.1, on the reverse strand, counting down.
TGAATACCTAATAACTGTATCAACAAATAATTTCTCCTAGTCAAAATAACCGGTACACTCTCACCTGAGTTTGGAATTCCGAACATGGAATAGACAAAAAGTAAATTTAGACTCATAATTTGATATATCATTACCGTATAACGGTGTATCCTACAGATGCAATTTTTTGATATCCAAATATAATAATTATCACTCAATTATTGGCGGAGTTCTCGAAATACTCGAATCCCCGTCCAAAAGTGTCACCCGTCAGAATGTACGAGAAGTCAGGCCGCGAAAGAAGGGGAGCCAACGGTACCGCAAGGAAGTTAAACGGTAAAGCACAGCCCGCCATGAATAAAAGTGAAATACATTTTTGATTGAGTCTAGAAGAAGAACGTTCGTGCTTGGGCGAGGAAGTATCAGTCTTTTTTTACTTAATTATCTTTACGGATAATAATCATGAGAAGTTTAGTGACTTTGACAGTAGTGCTTACGTTAATAAAATTCTCATGGGGTGCCAGAGGACCCATTCAGGAAGCTATACAAAGTGGAGCGGCTGCAGAATACAATAAGGACGATTGTGTCTGGCGTCGAGGAAACGACAGAGATACTTGCCCGGATCCTGACATTCATATATTTCTCTACAGTCCAGGACACCCAAAGCGTAAGCTGGACGTGCACGAATCTGATTGGTTACGTCATGCAGAGTATGATCCAAGGAGTGAGAATATTATATTAATTCATGGCTACGCTGGAGGTGACGATACTCTACCCATATCTGTTCTGAGGGATGCGTATATTAGGAATGGAAGCTACAACGTCTTCATGGTGGATTGGGGTGCACTTTGTGCAGCACCTTGTTATCCTGCAGCCGTTGCAAATCTTCGTCCTGTTGCCAAATGTCTTGCTGAGACACTTACCACTCTGAGGAACTTGGGATTGTCTATTCCCAGGACTACCTGCGTGGGACATTCTTTAGGTGCTCATATATGTGGAATAATGGCGAATTACTTACTGTTTCGTATGAACAGAATTGTAGGTCTGGATCCAGCCAGACCACTTATCAGGCCAGGATTGCTGAATAGATTGGACAGTGGGGATGCAGATTTCGTTGAAGTTATTCATACGAATGCTGGATATTACGGTGAAATGGGCAGAGTGGGTCATGTGGATTTTTGTGTCAACGGCGGCAAGGTTCAACCATTCTGTGAAAACCGATCTAATTCCCAACTTTGCAGTCATGTCTGGGTTGTGTGCTTCATGGCGCAGAGTATCGATGGCGGGAATGATATGATAGCCGAACCATGCTCTAGGAGATGTCCTTCAGGACCTAGGATATCTTCAAGGGCTGGAGAGGTATTGATAATGGGACAGCATACTCCAAATGGCGCCAGAGGATCCTTCTGTCTGACTGCTTACGATCCTCCTTATTGTCCGAAATATTTAAAAAATCGAGGAGACAAAAGATGCTGTGTTTAAGTATTATTTGAAGACAAATATCAGGGTTAAAGTTACACTTGTTAAAGATATTTCCTCTAATCGGTGTATCTATAAATCTTAAATTAAACATATATATATATATATATACAGTTTGTTTCAGTTAACGTAATCACATGTATACACATGATATATATTACATTCTGTAACAGAGTATGACTGACGTGCCAAGAGAGAATAATAAAATTCTTATTTTTTTTTTAATAAAAAATCTTGCAAATATTTTAAAACATTTATGCAACAATTAATCTTTAATATCGATTATCTACGGTCGTTGTACAGTATCACCTCGTTAGACCTGTTTTGCCATTTTTAGATAAGTCGATGTCCGATACTCCATTGCGTCATTTAAAGTTCATATGAATTATTCTATAAGCATTGTGATGTGAATTAATGATTTCATCAGTTACTTTGATAGTTTAGTTTGTGATCAGAAAATATAGACTGTACATACACAGTAAATAATTTTCGTTCGTTGCAAACACTTCTTATAACTAGGTGAGGTTAATTTACATTCAGCATATGTATCTGTTCAGGAAAATGTTGCATCGGTAATAACGGATTGCGGTACCGTTAAGTGTTCCATAAAAAAAAAAGTTCAAGAAAACAGTCGTAATTTTTTTAAATTCTTGTGTACTATTTCTCAGGTATTTTCAAATGATACATCTATGACAGGAATGTCTTTGTTATAAATAAATATTTTTTTCATAAGTGTCAAACTTATTTCCATCTGTAACGTATTATCTCGTTTATAGGTAAACAAATTGACTTGATACAGTTTTGTATAATAAGAGTGAAGAGGAGAGGAGAACAAAGATATAAAAAAAAAGTCAGCTGTCAAACTATAGAGACGCCAATAGACGGCCACGACTAATCGTCCTCACTGGCGACACCACTCGACGCCCAAAGGCGCCGTTTTAAACGCAAGACCGAGCAGGCGTCGTCCTTGCGACAAAACTTATTAGGGATTTGGCACTGGGGTCCACCCACGTAGATATCTTCTTGCCGAGACACTAAAGTGAAAGCACACTCTCCTATCTTTCAAAGTGCTCCAAGAGACTTCTGCTTTCTTTCACATAGCTGAGATTTTTGAGTACAGAGAAGCTTAGCTATAGACCTTCTACACTCTTTCGACTTGCGATTATTGTAATACGATGCTAATAAGTGACGCCATAACGATAGCATACATAACCTGGTATAGATGATTCATTTGAAAATTTGTAAGAATTTTTTCTACTTTTGTCTTTCCCATTTGATGAATGACTTTGTACCGTCAGGTTTCGAGTTACGGGTTTCAGTGTGGAGACAACTTTAAACTGCTGTGACAGTTTCGTATTGTATCTAGGTAGATGGCAGCTAAACCAGCAGGATTTGTCTGGTCTGGACAGAGTGATGGCGCCCGTATCCAAAGTGGCGTCTCTTTAAGAAACTTCGATACCCACTTTTAAAACGGGGAATTGGAAACAGACAGAGTAACATGTGTAGCTACAACTGTTAATTGACACTGACTTCTGTGCTACTTAAGTAATACTTGATACATGCGATTTGAATTGATTTTAACAAAGGCATTGTGGAGTAGAATAAGGAAACTAATTGATGAGACATTTTTTGTACTTTTCTTATGTAAAATGTAATTTATTGTAACGGTGTAATATAAAACATAAAAACCTTCCAGTCTTTTAAACTATTATTTAAATAACAATCTTATACAGTTATCCTAATTTTTACAATATACGTGCGAGCACGTAATTATCAATTATAATTGCTGAGTTGGTCGACATATTTGTTAATGTCATTAACACAAAGTGGAGTACATTTAAAGGCAACGTATAAAATCTGTATTTTTATAGATAATTATTGTACAGATATTCTGTATTGTTACAGCCGATTTCTGATAAAAATTCTACAGTCGATTCATATAAAAATTGTCAGCTTTATAGGAAATGACTTGTAAAGAGAATCTTAAAAATTATATGTAATCCTGATACTTGACCCTAACTGAAGAATATATCCAATAATTGCAAACTTTATACGCCTAGATAATATGCAACCTGATAGACACTGATGCCTAACATGGAAGCCTTGACAGACAGAGGGTCGACGAGAATTAACAATATTTAGAATTATGATAAAATAATAGTTTAATCCTATACAAATATTACAAAAAAAAAAGATATTGAAAACTATTGAACACTTTAAAAATAAAAGGAACTATCCGGGATAAATATACAATACTTAAAATAAAAGGAGAGTGGTGGGAGTGGTTTTGCAATGAAATCAAATTTCACTAGCCTTACTTATAGGAAATAATACTTAAGTGCTAGACATAAAAAAAATTATCTAAGGATAAAATTTCGCTAAATATCCAGCAGACTGATAACGATGCATCTGATGAATCCGAGCAAATTCTAAAGCTGTCAAGTGATGAGACGGAAGTACAAAAGGATGTAAGAGTTGAAAGTGCGTAGGTAACGGTGCGTGTAAGGGTTTAGGTTCTGGCGTCTGTTGTACCGGTGGTGGTGGTGAATCTGCCCAGGGTCTGTGAAGACGTGGCGTAGGATTATGATTTTCAATCCTCGGACAAGGATTGATGCTTGCCGACGGAAGAGGTGGACTCGCACCGCCTGAACTACTGACACCGCTGTCGTCAAAGCTCCCAGTCTCGCTAGAGGCTCTCTTTAACCTTTGACCCTCGCATTCTGAAGACCTTTGAATCCTATTCGACTCTGATTCCGAAGAAGAATTATTTTCCTCCTCGTCATCCGCTGCACAGTGTTCCTGGCTCGAATCAAGGCCGGAATCGCCAGAGTTCACGTGATGTAACTTTCTTTTACAACGAGACTGTCCAGTCTCCCGAAAACCTTTGGCAAAGGGATTATTGTCAATCTTCAACTTGGTTATATTTTCGTTCTAGAAAAAAAAAAAATACAATAAGAAATATTATTCCGTGTAAAAGACATTCAAAAAGTGAATATAAAAAGAGTCCATAAAAATGGCAATCATCATCACTCACCTGGTAAGCAGTTACAGCTATAAATTCTGTTTCATCGAAAGTAAAGGACGAAGCAGGTTGAGAGTAAAGATTATTCAAACTGGTAGCATCGTCACACCGGATGACCCAAATCTTCGGAATATACTTGTGCATGGAGGTTAGTACCACCTATAAAACAGAAAAATAAATCAAGACATTAGAGTGTCTTTATAGAGACCAGGAAGAAGAGTTCAGATAAAACTCCAGTAACTACATATATGCCCCTGACGTAAGAGAAAAAGGGTTGCCAGTATATATATATATTTTTATTAAAATCATAATTAGTTTGTGGAATTCATCATCAAGGGCACCGCTCTAGATAAGATGGGCGCCCTTTTAAAGAGCATTACGATCAAGGGACAGACGCAATTCTTGAAATCCAGACTGGACTTGGTCTCCCTTCCTGGAATTGACTTTATTGAAACACTTTTTATTCTTCCTATACTATTTTATGCGCAACGTATAGACGCTTGTATATCTATACATCTAGATCTCTTGAAGAAAACTTTAAGAAATCTCCAGGTCGCCTCGTGTTACAGGCAAAATCGCAAGCCCTTAGGGCTCACCACGACTCCGGCTTATATTAATTGGCAAGGTAGTACCAACAGCTGGGAATGTACAGTAGTCCCCGTAAAAATGAAAAACCCTAAGTGTAAAGGACGCCAGTAGCCACCTAGGTATATCTATTACAGAGTCCTTTCAAGCGCGTTAATCTCCATTATAGCAATACAATACACGATCTTACCATACCCGTGTAAGGGCCCATCCTAGAATAGCACGAGGAGCTTATGCATTACCATACTTAAGACCCTTCTTTTCAAATTCTCTTATACCCGTCCAATAATATTCTCACTTCGCACATAGAAACATTCAAAAAGCGCGCCAAGCATACATACATCTACATAAACGTACAGCGCGTCCTACCCTGTGTTCCGATATAAAGTCATTACGCCTATACTGACAGCATTTTCACTTTACGGAAAGCTCATGTCGGAACACGGGGCTCTAGACAAAGTATCCATAATCACGTTAGAATCGTTAGAATCGTCAGCCTCGTATAATTACGAATGCCACCGGGTTTCGAAAAGTGATGCGCGGGTCAAATTAATAGACCAGACGGTAGAGTGTGCTTGGGAGAAGGTAAAAACCGGCGACAAAAGTGTCTGAAGGTTTTCTTATCTACTCGGTGGTGGCTAACGGTAGCCCTAATGCATTGTCAGATAAAAAGACGTGAACGTGGGCCGAGTCTGTTTTCAGTGGTAGCATCTACGTGGAAATAGACACGCGGGCGGTCTCCCGTTCTTCGAGTTCAAACTTCCATTTCTCTATGCTCGTTCTGGTAGAAGGCGAGAAGTGGGGATTTTGGTACGAAAAAGAACAGAGAGAGAAAAAATGTCAAAAAAAAAAGAATCTTATCACACGGCGAAACGACATTTGTTACTTTCCGTTGTAAAGAAATGTTCTCTGCTCCCACGTTATACGTCGATAAGATCCTGTCTACGTAATAAATATTTCTCGGGATTGCCGCCACAGTTCCGCGGCGCCTCTGTTCGTTTAAATATTTCAGGGTACCGAGAAAAGTGACCCAATAGCCTCCACCATCACGTCGTCACAGTGTGGATCCACGAAAGAAGTATATCTTAAAGCTTTATTGCATTCGATTTTACCCCTCATTTTATCCCTTCAAAATGACATGATTATTCTGCTTCCAGGCCACAACAACAACAACAATAATAATATACCAAATATATAGTTTATAGATTTCAATATAAAATATTCCAGAATGTTATCCCTACACCTCTGTAGTAATTTAATCTCAAAAAAATTAGTAAAGTGACAGATACGTTTGTAATAGCTATCTGGCAGCTAGGTACCGACGAGGGAGGAAAAAGAAAATTTAAAAAATAATAGAAACCCGTGTGTGGCGACCTCCCATGCTCAGAATATGTCGGGCATGTTTCGACTGTAATCCGAACCCCGGTAAAGCACCTAAAGACAAGAAGCTGTCCAAACAAGAGTCTCTCAGATAAATGGGCCCGCCACTGATTTGCGTGTGAGACTTATAGAGAAAGTCCCCACGGAGGAGTCACCCTATCATTCCCAGGAAGTGTTATTCTCCCAAGGAAAGGCAGTACTTCATTTTTTTTTCTTACTTATACTTTTTTTTATCGGCTCTATTAACGCCCTGGTAATGGATCCACTTCTTTTTTTCATCCAACTGCATGCATCATTCGTCAAGCTCTAAGAAAAGCACTCACGTTATTGTGATGATCTACGGCGTTGTTCGTGAGCTTCAGCTTGCTGAAGCTCACTGGATGCTGCATCCAGTGGGCACCGGTAGCTGGGCTGTCGGGATGTAGGTATACCCTGCGATTAATGCGTGGCTGGGGTTCCGCTGGGCCTGCTGAGGTCCATCCCCTTGCGCAGGGGTTGCCACCATTTTCTCCGCCTCCACCGACGTATTTATGGCGACGTCGAGACGCCGGTGCTACCTCCAGTAATAGGCAGTAGCGCGCGCGACGCTCTAAGCCACGGATAACCAATTGAACTGAGGGAAACATGCGGCTGAAAGAAAAATAAAAATTTTAATTATAAAGAAAATTATACAACGATTTCGTTTTCTTGGTACCGTAAAAATATAGGTTAGGATTTTAAATGAGCACAAAACTGCATATGACGCCAATAATAATATTCTGATTTGGATAATACTGTATCCCGCATGAGGCAACGTGCTCTATTTATCTCTACGTAAGGACACGCCTATGATCCTGAATCTGTTCCATGAAGCATCTGGCTTCTTCAGGACACGCGACGATACTCGAATCGTGCCGCTTCGTGATAAGAGTAATCAGCTTATCACGAAGCACACGCCGACGCATTATTTATTGGGTACGTTATTAAGTATTCACTGATTGCGATATTTCTTTTTATCTGTCGATGCACATTTCTTTTTACACCCGATGGGAAAGATACAAGAAATCCTTGTAATAATAAACAAAAATCCCTTGTCATTTTGTAGGACCGCACGTAGTAAGTTTTACGGGATGCGTAGCGGCCGGACTGCGTCAGTCTGGGCTTCGGAAAGAGAGAGAAAAGAGAAAAAGGATCAAGACAGGGAACTTCCAGAGGCTGCAATCCTTTGATCTTATCGACACGATGCTACGCCCCTCCACTACGTAAACATTTCAAACTCAGCTAATCCGTAAGTCAAGTCCGAAAAGTCAATCTTCACTTTGGACTTTTGTTTACGTACATAATTGCAAGCTTCCTCAGGCCCCGGGCTAAGACTTAAAGATCTCTAAAGTCTTGTGCCCAAAATAGTTATCGAGTACGCAAGGAAAAATCATAAGGAACCAAGTAACGCAGTGACTACGGTACTCAGTGACTAAAAGGAATGCTAAAAAAAAATCGCGCTAAACTTTTAGTCATGAAAAAGACTAATTACCTACGTATAACTAGGTACGTACTTTATACCTGTACCTATGTTTAAATCCCTTAATCCAAAAAGGATAGTTAATGACAAACGCAATTAAGATGGCGCTTCACAAAGAGTTAACGGACATACCCTAGTATGAAATGTCATTATCCCATGGATGATCAATATGCAGTTTTCATGTCTACAGAGGCCGCGATATAGCACGAAGTTGAGTAATAGCTCCTCGGTACGAGGAGTGTATTTGAGGTTAAGTTTGCAGAGGCAAGACGACAGGCGCCTCCAAGTGCCGGCTGGATAGACTCGATATGCCAGGATACTCATGCACCGGCGAGTAGTGGCCACTTCTACCAGGAGTAGACAAGTCCGTGGGACAAGGCTTTGCAAGGAAGGACGATTACTGCACTGGCGCCTGGCCAACAGGGCGCCTGTCTGCCCTCCTGCGACTGTCTTCTCTTTCCTCCTCGTCACTTACGTTCTTCTCTATGGAATCCAATACAGTACTCCATGTATTTTACAAGTATGCTATTTCAAAGAATTTTAATATAGGCAATTTCACGATATTCAATATTATATTGGATTACAAGTAACGATGCTAACGTTTAATTTTATAATTGCAGAAACCGTTAGATATTCTTTAACAGTCGAGACATGTTGATTTTATCAATTATTATGAACAAGTCTAAGGGTCATTTCGTTATTATATTGAATTTCTAGTAAATTTCTATGAAGACTGTAAAGCGTGATAGGACATCTGTACAAGGGTATACCACCACTAGTAAGATTTAATCGGTAGACACTTTCCGTCGGGTAGCTACCCTTAAAAGGTCAATAAATACAAATTTCTCGAAAGGCACACGTACAATCCGATAGATAAGAATAGCTTGACACCACGATTGCTATCCGATGAAGGGATTGAACTGATCAGTAATTATCCGGTAGTTCCCAAAGTAAGAACTGTTAATAACAGCAGTAACGTAATGGTCTAAGTTGACCTAACCTATAACAGCTTTCAGAACGTCATTTTCTTAATCCCCAGCAAAGGAAGTTTATCAAATACTTCACTCGTGCATTCGGTTGTCCATTCAAATTTACCGCATAGCCACTAAACAGATAGTAGCTAATGAGAAAAATATAATATTTTGAATACAGAGCTCTGTCAGACATATTTCCTCAAACGTATTACCTGCAAGCTCTGCGTAGGCTGTGATTTTCACCAGTGAAGTAAGAAAAACAAGACAATGAATCAGTACGGGGTATAGGTTATGTACGACATAACAGCAGGAAGCGGACGCCCTGATGAGCGGTCACTGTGTGCAAAATTGTACGAATTCTGGTAGAAAGAAGAGAGTAAAAAAATAATCGTGCCACGGAATACTGATCAGTTACAACCCGACAACATGCTTCAAGCATATGTCGGACACGTGGTGAGTGAAATTACTTGGCAAACCTGACCAAGCAGGAAGGTCGACAACAGCGTTGACACCATTGTTGCATCTCGACCGCCCACGAAAGAACATTCGTATAGGTCTTAAATCTTTGTAAGGATGGGGACCTCCTGCAAATTATCTGGCGAGCAGACTGCGTCGTCAAAACTTAAATGACGTTTAAGTCAAGTCGTAAGGACGATATTTTGTTTATATTTAAAAGTAACAGGCGAACAGGTAATCTGCGAAACGATCCTGTAGGAAGCATCCGTTTCCGTTTTTCTAACGAATCTACGCGAACTTATCGCTTGCATAAATTCTGCGTACACTATCTGTGTACATTTCCGTACATCAGGAAGTTCTTGCTTCCGCGGTGGCAGCCACTTACGACCGGAAGTACAGAATAAAATTGTATGTCCTTCCCGGTCTTTTTCTCTTCGTGACGCATAAGTGAGACACGAAGAAGGAAAGAGCGTAAAGGTCCCGGAATGCGTAGCCAGACAGGTCCGGTCGCTTGTCTACACCCTTGTAAATGGCGTGCAAAGGTCCACGTCTCCCCAAGGAGCCGCGATGGTACAGATAAGTTTTTACTATTGTCCCATCTGAGTTTCTTTCTATCTTTCCGCCCCGTGAAACTAATTGCGCCTTTGTCACGTAGACATACCGTTTGGCGGGAATTTAAAGAAAAATTTGAATCTCATATGTATCGTGTATAATATAGTGTATAGTACAGTTTTTAAATTAAAATGTGTCGGAAGAATTTTCTACGTCAATTTATCAATCGCAAGAAGAAATGTCGCGGCTAATAATTTTGGAATGTGGCTTAGCCATGTATCCTACGGGTTCTCTCTCTCTCTCTCTCTGTCTCTCTCATTCTCGTCGTTTCTGACTCTACCGTTCACTCTCCATGCGTTCCTCTACCCACTGTCTACCACCATGATGTTGGCGGTGGCGGTGGCGGCCCTAAGACAAAGAAAAGTAGTTTGAGGCGCCGGCGACTGTCTGTCCGCTCGTCTGTCGGGCCAAACTAACAGCCAACAGGCAACCGACCCCCTGCGCGTGGGATCCGAATCTCAATAGCCGATGCCTGTCCGTTTAATTTCCATTGGCGCTTTGATATACCTCATTGGGAATACCAGGTGTAGACGTATTAAATGTAGAATTTGATAGATCGATACGGTGCTAATTGAAAATTTGAAAGTGTTTAGCGAGATATGTATATACTACAGTATTGATTTTTTTTTATCGAACTTATGAAGGAAATAATAAACTGATTTTATACAAGTATTGGACAATTTGTAGTATAACAAAAAAAATTACCATGTTTTGCAAAACGAGTGGTCATTATTGAAAATGTAAATATTTTTATATATTCTGAGAAAGGATAAAAGAAAATTTTTCAGTCAGGTAAAAATGTCCCCAGAAACACATCTTGGACAAAGTGTTAAGTGAACAAGAATGGGGAGGGCCGCATATTGCTTAATTCTTGCAAAGAAAAAGAAAAACCAATGTCACAAAAATCTTATCCCGAAACGTCTAATTAAGGAGGTCTGGAAGATCGGAAAGGTCGCTTTCAAAGGGACCGCGAGAGCGCAGCCATGCGTCGCGACGCCGACGGGTCGCGACGTTCATAAAGACAGTGGCCGACAGGCAGCTGGCTAGTGTTCCCTCAGTTTCACCTCCCCGAAGGTGGTGGAAGTTGAAGGTTGAGCTTTTCGGAAGGTGAACATTAGACAAGAACTGAAAGTTTAGCTGGGTGCTTATTCGCGCAAGGATGCTTCGACTCAATGAGAGTAGCTGGGGTATCGCTTACCCGGTGTAACGAGCTCAGGTTCGACTAGCTCAGCTCAGAGGGATTATTCGGTAGCCTTTTAAGGATCCGGTCGGCGCCATTCATGAGGGTAATAAACATTTCGTACGCAACTGACACAGAGGACCAAGACCCAATACTATATACAGTTTTTCTTTCCAGTATACCAATTGACTAAAATTTATGTCTTCTCACCGGCCAAGCTTGGTGATGATCATCTCCGTGGTTTCAGCATGAAATTGCTGCCACAATCGACGATTCTGCAATTCGACTGTGACTTCTCGTGGCAGAGGTGGACCACCTCCTGGACATGGTGACACCAGCCAACCTGATCCTGGCATCTCTTCTGAAACAATAAAAAAATTTTTTTTTTAATTTTGTATATTTCAAGAGATTCTTCACTGCATGCAAAAGTATAGGTAAACATGTCGTAAAATATTTTTCTATGTCTGACAATAGCAGCACGCGACGACTCGCCAAGTAAACATCCTTCTAGGGCACTTTTTTTCTTCTTTCCGCCAGGAAGGTGATGACGGAGGATTATGGTCGCACTGTGCATAAAAGGAAGAAAGGTCTATCCGTGGATATACCGAACCAAGATGTCTTAGCGGGTCGTCTCCTTCTGTCTACATGCATGAGCGCTTCTGCACTTGTCTCCTCGAGGACGAGTTTCTCCCAGAACCCTGGACGCATTATCCTGCCAGGATAATTGGCATTGACCGCGGACATAAGGGATATTCAGTGAGGGAAGCTTTCGGGCTCTCCCATTCTTGGCGGCAGATAACGATTGTCCGGTTCGCTTGGTGGCGGCACGTTTGATGTGGATACTTGTGAGACAGCTTCGTCTCCTAGAGCTAGATAAATTCCTAACCAATATACATCCATACATATTTCTATCTTTTTCTTCAAATTCAGTCATTTTCAGGGTAAACTATATTATAGAGTTATCATATATACCAAATGCAGTGACGCAATCAAATTCACAGAATTCAACTGTTTAACCTTTTAGTTGGGACCAGATTCAAAACTGCACTTACACACATGTGATCTAGATTGTAAATTGTATAGCATGAAGTAATAAGTATGGTGGAGCTTGAATAAAAATAACTTAGAACGTTAACTCCAATAGAATCTAATGTTGCGTAACAACCATACATGGAAACGGGGCAGATCCGTATTTAGAAGTGTTTCAACACCTGTCTAGAAATCCTTAGGGCACATTAGAGGTAATGACGGGTTATGGGGTAGAGGACTGGCGTAGCCGTTCGCGCCCTAATGAACTTATAATGTGGGACCACCATAACGCATGCACGCCACGCACCCGCCTTTCCTGGGTCGGCTCTATACTTAGGGTGGTGCACATAACACGCATCTCTAGAAAACAAACAAACCATTATAACCGAATTACCCCCTTGGAAAGTGACTTAATAGCGCAGTGCCTTGGCGACTGGTAGAAAAAAATATATATACAAAAAAAAAGTAGACATTAAGTATAGTCTGCGCAAGTCTTATCCCGAATCTTTTGACATTCTGTATAAGATTTGACAGGTGCTATTTTTTTTGGAAAATCGAACTTTTTTTTGCTTACCATAAAAATCCTATGGTTTTTAGTTTTCCTTTATCCAATACTCAGCGATCATCACCGTCGTTATCCTTACTGCTATGGTATTACTACTAGTGTCCCCTGATGCGTTAGAAGAGGGACCATTAAATGGCCCACACCCTCCGAACAAACATCTTTATGCCATTAGGTATAAAAAATAATGACAATATTCCACCTTTCTGTCTTTGGGATAGACAGAATGGCCCGGAGACACGGCAAACAAGAGCAGATGCTTATTTGTCAGCCCGGAAACCGCACTGCGTTGAGGACACTGTTAGTTTCAACAAGGGGGTGGGCTGTGGGATCCTTTCGTGACTTTTTCTTCTAATACCTAATGGCGGTGACTCGGATGGGACTGTCTTCTTCTGTGGGACAATTACGATGACGCGACAATCTTTCCCTCACACTGATTTTCGTTTTACAGGGACGCACGAGCTGTCATCGTGTAACGAGCGTGTCCTGCCCCGAGATTCCAGGATCTGGTTCTTTTTTCCTCCTTTTTTAGAACGAACTAAAAATGCACCCTTAATCTCGTTTTTATCGTCCAAACAATCTTAAGATGGTAGCCACTCCCCCTTGTACTTGATTTCTTCGACGACCTTCTTAATTAATGATAATCGTGGCCTTTTTACTACAGACACGCAATGATGCTGATGATTCTCAGGACCCTTCGTTATATTCGTCTGGATTCGCGTGATTCGTCATTTTTGCAGTTACGAGGTCGACCGACTGCATGGTTTCTTGGAAGATCTGTCCCTGGCTGGTAAAAGCCATGCAAAATAATTCTCCTGTGTACCACGTGTTGCTTTTTTGCAATTATTCTTTGCCTATAGAGTTTGTACAGTGCAATGAGAATCATGGAAAATTTATGTATTCTTCTTATTCGTTATTTGAACATTGGACAAGATATCAGTGTGAATTCTTCGTGGTCTAAGCGTCACTCGTTATAACGGGTAAACCGTCTCGAGGATTCTATAAGCGACTTAACTATTTATTTGTCTGTACGCAATGTCTAATGAAGTATTTTACTCGTTGACAAACGGAAGCCGCGACGAGAGTTCCTTGTAAACATGTTCTTCAGAATGTGTCGAGTTAACACGCCATAAAAAAGGGGCGACCGGTACATGTATATGATAACACACATCTTCATACTATTTAGTCCAATTAATAATTCCACGATAAGCAATGTCGTTCAATTGTTTAACATGCTGAAAGGTAATCAATTTACATGGTAAAGAAGTGTGTTAGATAATTAAAAAAAAATACCTGGTCGATGATGATGTAGCGTGATTTGCTGCTGTCTGTAGAGCATCTGCTGGTGCAGATGCAGCTGCAGATCCATGGGTGAAACCAAATTCATGATGTTTAATTTGCTTCGAGCACGCACGTGATTCTTCCAAAAAAAAATCCTTGTGTTATTATTAAGTCCTCGTTAACTCTAGAAACTGTTTGTTATTAATGAATGCAAGTAAAACAGAAGTGTCACGATACTCCAATACTCGGCACTGCAGTCAGGGCCAGACTAACTCAACGGCTACTAGTTACTTGTCTTTACCTAGGGGAAGTCGCGTGGGCCTGTCCTCCACCCTTGTGCGGTACAGTCCCCATTGGAGGGACCATCGACACGCCTCCAACTTTCCCATTGGCTTCAGACTTCACAGAAAGGAAAGGCAAATGGGACTGAAAGTCTGAAAAAAAGTCAGAGGATAAACTTTTGCGTCAGCCGATTTTCTGCTGACAATTATTGGATACTTAAAAATTCTTCTATTGCATAAGATTACTGATTATTGAGGAAACCAGTATCGTAACACCAATATAAAATGTTAATTAATGAAATAAATAATGTAAAAAAATTTAGAAAAAAAAATTAGATCAGTTTTATAAAAAATATTTTTTTTCTCGCTAATAAAATTTATTATGGAAAATCTTTATGGCGAACGTAAATATACTTTATTTATGGGATTTTTAGGAACTTGACGAGAATCACATAAATTGAAGAATTTTACCGCAAGATGACAGTTAATCGTTTCTGCGCTCATAAGATCACAACGGTACAGATAAAAATCAGATGTTCGGACCGGACTGTCGGCGACTAAACAGTAGTGGTTCTAAGCGATAAAAATCTCCATTTCTTTTTTCTTCCTTTTTTTTCTCAACTCACCCTCCACGCCCACCCTCACCTATTCATCTACCTTTAGGGATGCAGTCATCGCTCGGTGTTGTGAATTTCGTATTGCGGATTAACTGTAAGCGATACCCACAACAATGAGGGTTTGGTCCGCGCCTTTTCATCCCCCCCGTTTAGCCTCACTACCTGTATTCAAAAAGCCCTGATCGCTCCTAAGGACTTCACAGACTTCAAGACTTCATTGAAGCATTCTGAAGTATACTCGACGAAATTCAGACCCAAAATATACCCTTTCAACAAATTCTCTGAGCTATGAATATAAAACGTTATACACAAGGGAATGTCTAGAACAATATATAGGGGTTCAATTTTATGAGTTACGGTAGCACTTACAAAAGCAATAAAAGTAAAATCATCCACGTGCCATCCATAAGTATCGTGAAGAAAAAAAAAACTAATTCAGGTATATTTGGCAACTAAGGATAGATATTTTTCAATCGTAATTAATAGATAATACAAAAAGGGTACGATACGTAACAGCCTTCTACTTTCTTCCTGTGCAATTTTTTTAACTAATCCATATGCAGTTTCACATAGTACCAGTGTTTACTTATCTAGTAACTATTTAATGTCCATTTATCAACCGAAGCCAGTATTGTATGTATGTACCTGGGTACCTTTGCATTAACACCTTGTTTTCTAAAGATGCGGAAGTAGTGGGGCATTCCACCCTGGTCGTGTTGTTTCCTTGCATTACCTTAATTACCCACTTTTCCATGCGACAAGGATCTTTGAACGACGTCGTCAATGGCGTCTGGAGGAATTAGAAAAATCACTTTGCCCTTACGGCGCCTGCCGGTAAAATGTTGAAAGGGCGTAACTGAGATAACTTTTGCCATGAACACGTACTGAAAAATAAAATTTCATTTATTTATATTATTCAGTTGTATTTTTATAGTTTACTATTAATTATTCCATAAAAATTTTACCTTGAGTGATAAGCTTGTTGGATATTTAAGAATGATGTGACTATCATGTCATATTGATTCTGTGACCTTACAAGTACACTGTCCAATAATTGAATATGGCCTTAAAAAATGGGTGTGAGTGAAGCTTAACGATTTAGTTTTATGGTTCATTCCCTGTTGTCTGACAGTAATGGTGTCTTGATGAAACTTCCCTTTTTTTTACTTTTAACCAAAAATTCAGAAGACATCAGGAATTCAAAATCGCATGTGATTTCTTTTTCTGTTGGATCTTTCATTCTTCTTATTCTTCTCTTTACGGCTATTCTCCATTGGTTGACATTTTTTCGCCTGTTTGAATTTTCTCGTCGTTTCATCTTTTTTTTTTTTTCTTTCTTTCTTTGACTCTCGATTTCCCGCAGGGTTATTGAGGAAGTGCACCGCAAAAACTCAGATCCAGAAACGATTGTGGTTCCGACAAACGGGTAGATCGTTTTTTTTTTTCGTTTTATACCCTTTTTTTTAAGGGATGTATGACATTTTCAGGTTTCCTTTTCAAGTCGGGAAACGCTTGACATCACTGCGGGACTTAATGCACGACCTTTATGGGCTACGATGATCACTATTCGAGATTTCAAAAAGGGAAATCCCGCCGCTTACCTTATACGAAATGGAAAAGATATATAGATATGTATATTACCATTACCGATTGGAACGGTCAAGGGTAAGATTATTGCTTTAGACGTGAAAAGTAATTCTACGGTATTTAATAGTAACAGTATAATTATTTTAGTGTCATAAAAAATTAATAAGTGCAGTAGTGTGGTAAGACAAAGAAATAAATTATTTTATAAAAATAAAAAATATTCCTCTGCATATTAATGACTGGGAACTGCTTTACGTATAGGTAACATTATGAAGCTGTTTACCTACAGCAGTGTTCTGGAATAAATAAACGAAAATTTCGATGGTTGTGTGGAATGATGAGTGCAACTGGCCTTTTTTTGAAGTGGCCACTTATCTGCATTATGTATGACGTGTTTACAGATTCAAACAAAAATCGGTTCAATATGCTTCGCCGCTTGGCAATGGTTATTGCCTAATAAATATTTAATTACATCAAAACTGTCTTGACGATTTTCACTTTTCTTATTAGACTGTTATCATTGTTATCATTTTACCGACGTGCTATTTTTTGACCAGTGAAAAAATTCTTAGGTTACCTTCTGTTAATGCAATGTTTTGTATCCATATGGTTTACACCGGACCCGTGCTTAATCTCAGATCGTGAATTGTTAAATAAACCAAAGGATGATGAGTTATGACTGGGTGGACGAGCACTGGAAATTGTTGTTTCAGGACAGACGAAAGTAAACAGGCTCTACACATAGTTTGGTGTCCATCATGGATGACAAATGGGATGGGCAAGATAACCACTGATGAATATAAAATATAGTTGAACGAGTAGTATTCCTGGAAAATCATTAAAAATAAGAATCCCTAACAATACTCAACTGTACACTCTGACAGTTGGATAATGGCCACCCAAACCTGACTTCAGTGCAATGGTGAATCCTTATGAAAAAATTTGAACACATTGTTAGAGTGATATTATATCACAGATTATAATAAAAACTATCGAAACTTCCCCATGACAAGAATGATAATCCTTATCGTCACCATGAATCACTGTCCGACTACCAAATTTACTTCACAAAACTAATGCGTCAGGATACTTCATAATTCCGTGAATCTTATCAGATGCTGGCTTCACGCCTTCTCACAAACAAACAACTGTAACATTCATGAGAAATCTTTGAATTACGATCAAACCCGGCAACACCCTTCGTATTTGTAAAATATACAATGATCATAAACCTTACCGATTGTCATATCGTCATCTTAACCCCCGTTTATATCGTCTGCTCGTACCCACCGGGAGGGATTGACAATCTGTATTTTAAATTACCTAAGGCGTGGAGGGAAAAATTCAAAAAGTAAAATATGCATATAATAAAGAAACAAGGAACCCAATAGCCATCCTTGTTATCCTTTAAAAAGCGTAAACAAACATTTCCCATCACTTAGTTCGTATGTTTATTTGTCGCGTGACATCCTCCCATGGAAACTCGGCCAAGTATTATAGCTACCTACTGCGGCCATTACAGCAACTAGAAAAGCGAAAGGTTTTTCGAGGGCTTTCTGGTGTTCTGCGAAATGTTTTGTGTGTCCACCATCACTTATCTCATCGTGTATATCTACTCCTACTTCTACTGTGGTAGAAGCCATTGGCAGGACTCATCCCAATGTTTGAACAATATGGCGGACAGGAAGTCCAGAGTGCGTCGTCGCGGGATTCTGCACGAGGAATAACAAAAGCCAGCCGCATGAGTCACGTCATTAACAGAGACCACCCAACACAGTAGCGAGTAAGTTAAGTAAAAAAATATTACACTTATCCTTTCTTCTTCTTGCATCCTACGGGAAATACTGATGCTGTCAGGTGTATGTCGTACGTGGTTCTTTGCGCAAAAGGTATACATGCACAAAATAACGAAGGAAGCGAACGAACAACAATTCCCTCGCGATCACGAAGTCCACATAAAATGCCACTTCCTAATGTAGTAAAGTGTTTTCGCGCGTGGGTTTTCCATGCGCTTTGAAGTGGCCGACGACCATTGCAGTGGTCCGACTTCTCATATCAGATTCAATTTTTTAAACACGTCCCTGTGTATAAACGATTGCGATTTGCACGGAGAATCTTTGTCGGTTTGTTGTTTCCGCTCTCTACACTACTAAGGTGATAATCACTTTTGATGGTTATGTTTTATATTTTAGCTTTCCTGCGATTGCTTTACTGTCATGCATTCGCTCCTTATCTGCTTTAATCAACAGATTGTTAACGTTATGATTATTTCCTCGTAAGATTGCATTTTTATTATGGTTCTCTCGTTATTGGTTCTAGAATACGACAATTTGTTCTCAGGTAAGAATTACTCGTGTTGCAATAAAAGTTCATTTACTGTAAAACTCAGCGGGATTCTTTTTTCCTACTTGGGCTGCATTGTTACGAGCTGCTAAGCTAAGCCATATCCATTTCACTAATAATCTCATTGTTAGTTAATCTTCTTACTGAATGTGGCCATTTGGCGCGGCTCGCGCATTGCGGTATTTATTCTAAGGGAAAGGTGATTATTTGATCGACGGGGTGTCTTCAGGAAAACGAAACTTCCTGAAGTCTCAACACTTTTCCTAAGGGTCTTACCAATCTTGAGGTATACGTGGCGGCAGGACTCTCGTGCACGTGGGAAATTTTGGCATCGTGTAATTCCTGACCGTGGTAGAGCTTCATTCGGTTCTAGAATTTCAAAAACAATGGAACCTTTTCGTCGGGAAGGGGACTTTACGAAATGTTGGTACGTTAATTAGCAATACCGAAACGAAACTGTACTTAAACAGTACTTAAAAAGGATTTTTGGGGTAGCTCTTAAACGAAGAGGACAATTACCATTTTCAGAATACTGACAATAATTGAGAGGGTGAAGTATTAGGATTTTGATTTTACAAAATATTTTTGCATGTGACTGATTGCTTATTGAAGGTAAAAAAAAATTTATGATACACAAAAGCTTTTCAGAGCATCATTCTTTATATGATAATCATATCACATTCCTCCATTCATACATAACAAACTTAAATTCGTTACAAAGACATGATAAATAATTGCTCGGTAATTATCATTCGATTATATTACGTTAAATGCATAAAGTACAGTAACGATCAAGGAAAAGAAAGGCTGAATGAGTCGCGCAGTATCTTAATGTATTGCGCGCCAATTATTAAAAAAATTGACAAATTACACTGAACAAATAAGAAGCACTTTATTGCCGGATAACGATCAAATAAAACCTTAACCGATCTTGCGCGTACGACCCGTTGCATGCTCTTGGCAGTCCCGGGGCTCGTTTTGGAATAGGAACAGCGGGAGACAGGAGGAGTTAGGATGCAAGGATATTCGTTACTAAAAACACACCAAAGCGCACTTCCAGGCACTGTCAACTTCTCGCCTCCCCCAACATCATTTTTTTTTCAAGAGAATTCACAAAAGATGTCACGTGGCATATTTGATAACGATATGAATCGGCCGTGTAAAAGGCTTTACATGGATTTGTGCCATATGAAATTTTCGAATAAAGCCTCAATCTCCCTTGCTTTTCATATTGATCCAAAAAATTATCAGACAACAGACAAGTTCACAGGAAAAGCAGTATAGGAGTTAATGGTTAAACGTTATAAAAGTACAAAAATGTGTAAGGAATTAAAGGAGTAATAACAATATTGGTCGTATCGATCTCCCTCTATATATTCCTACTAAAACTCCTTTGAAAATGTCAATTAGGAGAAGTTTTGATTTCTAAACCAAGTGGAAAATTACAGAGACTATGCCACGTGGTCGATGATCATGGCAGTCGAAATTTCTATGAGGTTGTACGAAGTGCAAAATTATATATGTTATATAAAGTAGAAATATCGATAGACATATATATATTATTATTACGATTGTTGTTATTGGAGCGAGTAAGCGAGTCGATGCTCTGTTGACTGTCCCAGAAGTGACGCCGATTTGTCACGACCGATCAATACGATCGACGTAACAATTCTTATATTTATTTTTCAAATATAAACTATATACCGATGTGTATAACTAGGGAACAATGTATAATCGCACTGTCCATCTGTGACTTAGATGCATGGATATTACAAAAGAAAAGGTACTAACGTCTTCGTTATCGTTAACGTCCTCGCCATAGGGCGGACGTGGTTTAACAAAAGATTCCTCAGAATTAAGTCCTAGACGATCAACCATTTGATTTTTCGCACGATTGCCCGTATAATATCTTCTGACTTTCTCTCTCCAATGGACATGAAAATGTCTCTCAAAAGATTCTCTTAGCTCCAGGTGAGACGTGTAACATTTACTTTGAAAGCAGGCAACAATTCCTTCAACGAAGTCCCTAGATACTTTATCGTTTTCACTAAACGTGGCAACATTGTTATCATTTCTCAGACTATTCTCGCGATCTTTTGAATAATCTACGGTAGTAGGGCGATTATCTGCTGAATTATTTATCACGAGATTGGAGATAGATTCGTTCCTTGAAACATCCTCGTCGAGTCGACAGTGATTACTTCTTTGATACTTCGCGATGAGAACTCTTGATTCTTGTGACACACGACATTGCGACTTGCACTTGGTTGTTCTTACTGCAGCCACCCGGATCTCAGGGCATTTGAGCTTTAACAGCTTGAAACTCATAGACCTGTTACTTTTCTTGAGGCTATCTAATTCCTTATTAAGATAGACAATTAATCGAAATAATTTAGAGGTAAAGTCTTGGCTAGTACACGAGTAATACTTTCTGTCGTAGAAATTAGGAGAGCAAGGATGATCACGTGGGTATTGACGACGGGAATAGGAACAGGAGTAACGAATAATGAGCCCCGGGGTATACAATGTCTCTCACGTGAGTAAAGTATCGTCCAACTCTTCTATCTTGCCTTCTGGCTGGGAGAGAACTTTCCTTAAGACTTTGCTCACCACGTCTGACAGAGACTCCTTAGCTCCCACGTCAAGAAGAGCTATGCACCTCTGTAAAGGAGAACCAGAAAACAATAATGGACGTAACAAATAAATATTTGACCATAAATATATTTTATAAACTGATATCAGTACCTGATGCTCTTCGTCTCCTTGTTTGAGCCTGAGCACAGCGATAAGTGCAAGTTCGCTATTGGCCTTGACGTAACCATTCTTCTCCTTGGTACCATTAACCAACATTGGTAGCAGGGCTTTTAGTAATTCTGGTGACATTTTCTCTGACGGTATATTCCTTGCAAGGTGTGTGCATACTCTTGCCAGCAGTTGCTTCACATCGTTACTCGTATGATTCATTGACTGTAAAGAAGATGGATGTATAGTTTACTCTAAGAATATTTTGCGTATAGCTGCTTTACTTACTCGAACGAAAGGTGTTAATATCTGCTGTGGTATCGGCTGACCGTCGTTCATAAGATACTGGAACAAGTAACCACAAGCACGCACTCCATTCATAGCTATTTGAACTCTGTCAGCAGCTAGATACGAGAGTATCACTTTGCAAACTCGCTCTTTCTCCTTCCCAGTGTAAACTGTTCCTGGAGATTCTTTCAGCACCACGAATAATGCCGCCGAACGACCGTGTCTCAACATCCAATCAGCATTTACGTCGTTACCTAAATAATAATATTTGTTAACGGTTTACTCTGAGGATAATAAATCACTATAGTGACACTTGATAGACTTACACAGTAGATTGTCATTGAAGGCTGCAGCTAATTGCTCTGGCGTTAGCCATCTTAAAAGAGCACCGTAACATCCGGCTACTGCATTTCTTGTGACATCTTCGGAGTATCCAAGCATATTACTCAAGGTAGCAAATACTTGTTTTCTCATGGGTTCTGTCATCTTGTCGCCAGCTGGTGTCAATACTCCTCGTAAGGCTTGCAACATAGTTTCTCTAAAATGACAATAGATCATTGTCATAGGTTATAATCAGTGGGAAAAGATTAAATGATTAGGAATTATATAAAGATACCTGATAGTGGGATCATCAGCCGTTTTAATGCCAGTATGCAATTCAGCGAATAGAGGATCAGCTCTGGTGTGAATTACTATAAGATTACTTAGAGCGTATGCTGCTTTGAGTCTGACTTGTCTATTACTGTCATTTAAAGCTTTCAAAAATGTTGTTTGGAGTTGCGGTAAGAATTGTTTCAACATAACGCCCACCTAGTGCAGCGAGAAACGAGGAATAAGTTTGAATTATAATTTATAACAAATATATAACTCGTTACCTACCTTGCCAAGCAATATAGCCAAGGTCTCAAGAACTGCAGCCTTAACACTCCAATTAAAACGATCTCCAAGAATACGAATAAGAGGACCAGTGATGTGTACCACACTGGGTTGCAATGCTGCAGCACTTGTAAGTCGAATGACTTCGCCCAAGCCTTGTGCTGCCTGTTCCTTTGCTTCCGGCATTCCATTTAGTATAGCTTCCCTGAATATGGGCAGAATCGGTGTTATACCCTTGGGTAGACAAAATCCTGGAAGTAGTTCCTGGCCCTTTAAATCTGACACGGCGAAGCGTACAGCTTGTCTTATGTCCTGCACGTGCGCTATTTGTTGGTCCGACCCGAGAGTCTAAAGATAAAGAGAAACGTTAAAAAATGAAGAGATTTAAAAGATACTTAGATGAAGAGGAACGTGGTTCTTGCCTTAGTAACTGCCGTAAGTGCTTCCCAGCTCATCTGAAGCACATCCTTATCATCATCAGTAAACAAATGTATCAATCCTCTAAGTAATTGTGGAACGTATTGACTGTAATCCGCTCTAGTATCTCGACAGAATGCACACAGCAGAGTGGCTGCACTTCGTCGTCTAGATGCATCCTCAGCTCTGGTAGCTTCCATAAGTTGGTCCATGACGGTCCTTACTCCAACTTCATCAGTAACTGATAGAATGACTGCCTGACAATACTCCAATTCCTGTACTTCATTTGGCGTGCCTTGTGCACTGGATAAGGCTGTCAATAATGCAGGTAAGATCTTGTGGAGGAATCTCGTCAAAGCTTCTCCAGCTACGCTAGCCAGTATAGACAAAGCTTTTGTATTAACGGGTGGGCTGGTCAATTGTGGAACCAGATACGGCAAAACCACGCGAGATTTAATTGCCATCACTTGACGCAAACCGTCCAATGTATTCTCAGCCTCCGCTTGATCTGGAGAATTCAATTGAGTCAGCATGGCAGGCAGAATGTCATCTAACGCTCGTACTCCTACTGTTGAATGAAGACTGTCGAAAGTCTTGGCAGCAGCCTGTCTGACCTCTGGCAAAGGATCGCACAGGGCTTTTCTACAAAATAATATCGATACGTTTTATAATATTGTTGTATTTATAAAATAAGTTCGGTTATGTCATTGTGTGTTTACCTGACTGTTGGTACCAAACTATTGACGAATGTCAAAACCATATCTTTGCTAGTACTAGCCATGATCTCTGATAGACCAATACAAACTCCTTGTCTCTGATCAGCCTGTTCGCTCTGCAAACCCCTCTCCAGGATTGGAATGATTTCTGGAAGTACTCTCTCCCCTAATTTTCTCACGAGGTCTCCCAAGGTACGGGCAGCTACTTGCCTCTTGTCAAAGCTGGTGCTCGCCAAGCATCCCAATAACAAACTGAACAACGTAGGTAAAATTTCTCTTAATGTTCTTGGTGTATTCGTTACTACCACCTTCCATACATGAAGTGCTGCCTGACGAACCATTAAAGCCACGTCAGATCTACCCATATATAGTCCTGCCAAGACGCGGTTTCGTCGCTCTGCTCCCAATGCATTGATAATAGCATAGTGGGACTGTTCAGTTCCAAAGTTATCGTCTTCACTGGCGGTTTCAGTAGACATTTTTCCAGATACTCCGGAGATGCGGTATAGTAAATCTCCAAGTAATTGAACTGATGAGTATCTAATGCGCCAATTATCATCGAAGAGACCTTTTTCTAATTCCGGTAGTAGTAACATTATAGCTGAGTCAGCATACAGTGTCACTATTCTTTGACCTGCCCTGAGGGCAGTTTCACGCACGTACTCATTTTCATCAGCCAAAGCTTTTAGGATAGGATTAATAATCTGTCCAATGTATGGAGTAAATTCAGTCGTGAATGCACTGGGCATGTAGATGAACATCATTATGTAGCCGTCTTTAACGTGAGGCGCTATATCAGTTCTCTCGGCTGTACTGATGATTTCAGGCATCAGTTTATGAAGTTTCTCAACACCAAGACCTCTCACGACTTCAGAGAGACCCTGAGCGGCTCCAGAACGATCTACGCTGCTAGTCTCAGAAGTTAATGTTTGCATTAACCATGGAAGAAGATCCTCAAAACTGGACTCTCCCATTCCTCTCACCATTGCACCAAGAGCTCGGGCCGATACACTACGTACTTCCGGTACAGGATCCAGCAAACTAGTCTTCAGTCCAGGAATGATTGTGGGTAGATATGGAGTCAGATCCTTCTGATCAGTCAATGAGTACATGTTACCAATGATCTGAGCCGCCATTTTTCGTGTTTCTGTTGACCGGTCCATGAAGGCTCTTTGGACTACTGGCATAATCAAGGCTAATGATGGTGCATCTATGAAATGGACGAATTGCGTGTCTAATAATGTTTGCAAGCACGTCGCCGTTTTCCTTGATGGATCCTGAAGAGCTTTTAGTAGAACTGGAACGATAGCCTGAATCTCAGGATTTCGAATGACACTACCAATAACTTTAAGAGCTTCTGCCCCAGCTTCCTGGACCTTTGTATGCGAATCACTCAAAACCTCTATTAGTTTTGGTACAATGCTTGGTAGGCAACTGCTCAATTGTTTAGGAGCACAATATGCCATTGCTCCTAACAGTTCCACAGATCCTAAAAATTGTATGTAATATAAGCCACGTGCTTATGATATACTTTTAAAGATCTTACCTGTTTTCGTTCTCCAAGAATCCTCTTCTAGAGCTGCCAACAAGCTAGGCAGAACTAGCTTTACACCGTGAGCAGAAAGTTTACTCATTACTACTCTAGCAGTGTCATCCGTAGCTGTTCTTACATATTGACTTGAGTCTCCGAAACATAATAATAGATGTGGGAGAACATGAACTATGTAAGGTTCGAACAACCTTCCAAGCATCGTACACAGCATTTCAAAAGCGAACAAGGCTCCCTCTCTGTGTCTATAATTTTTTTTATCCTGAATAGCATTGGTAAGAGTGGTCATGATATCAAGCTGTTTGAGAGCAAGAATACCCATTCCCTTGATAAGACCAGCTAATCCATATGCAGCTCCTTTACGCTCTCCATATTTATCAGACTTTAGCAGTTGGTCCATCAAATTATCCACAATTCTAGGAGCGTCATCCTTGATAGAAGGCACCAGATGAGGCAAACAATTGGCGACAGCTTCTTGTACTTGCTGTGACGGTGTAGAAAGAGCTGAAATCAGCCTCAATACTATAGGCTTTATTCTAGGATCATCCTTCTCTAAATGTCGCGCCAACAATCCCATAAGGATTACCACAGATTGTTTTATTGAATCAAAACTACCAATCTTTGGAGCCTTATCCATGAAATCTTCAAAAACTGGTAACAAGGATGTTATGTTTGCCTTGCCGTGAAGATCGACGGCTGCAACTGCAGCAGTAAGCATTTCTGTACGGACAGCATGATTCCTGTCACCTAATCCAGTAGAGACGAAGAACTGTACAAGCCTGTGTATAGTCTCTGGTGTTAATAAAGGTGCCAATTGGGCCAGTGCCAGAGCAACTCCTCTTCGTGGTCCCCAGGTATCAATAGGTTGTTCAACAACGCGACCAAAATCATTTAACTTTGGTGGAATCATTGCAAGTTTATCCTGATATAATTCCAATAGTCTGTCCAAGATTGCAGGCATGAGTTGAGGATCATTTGTCAAAAGTTGCGCCAAGGCACAAGCAGCCGCTTGTTGAATAGGCTCAACTGGATGTGCAATATCCTGAATAAGTTCTTCGCACAGGATGTCAGGATTCGCCACAAGCCCTGCCGCTGTCCACAATTCTTCAGCTAGATGTTTGTTTTCTTCACAGATATCAAACTTAGCTACCCAGATCCTCCTTGTAAGTCTAAGTAATTGATTATAGTCTTCCTTCTCAGACGGAAATGCAAGACGTATAATCATAAGACCTCTCAGGGCCGCATCCCTTACAGCTGGTAATGAATTCTGTAAGGCTCCAGTTAATGAATCTATATCTTCACCAGTTGCCATCGCACAGTTGGGTAAGCCACTACCAGATTGAGCTACGTCTAGAAGAGTAGCAACTGCCTGAGACTGAACCCGACCAGTAGTAGTGCTCATCAGCTCTATCAGTAAATCAAACATTTGTTTCCTGGGTAATAATTTCGGATGCCTTGCATCTTTAGGAACATTGATGTCTCCTCTTTGTTTAGCATGTTCTTGTACAATTTGCAAACCTTGCGTTATCATACCGTCGTCCTTACAAGACAATAGTGTTTTCTTGATAAATGGAAAGATATAGCAAAATGTCGGAGCCGTGAATAATACTTTCTGACGTATAGTGTAGGTGTGTATCAATGCCAAAGTACGTTTTACTGCCTCGTCAAGAGGCTCTTCCTCCCACGCTTGATCGAGATCACATTGAGGTTGCAGCTGTCGAAGAGTTACATGTGCTACCAAATCACTAAGGGTATTATTGTTTGATATTTTAACAGTTTTACGAAGACTTATATAGAGTTGTAACATTGTTGATGCTGCCAAAGGCGATCCTAGATCCTTTAATATGGGATGAAGTAGATCCTTTAAATGTAAACCCAATTCAAAGCTGTTTCCATGCGCTGCAGCATTTATCATCGATACTGCATCAGTAATTTTTGCATTTAATTCTGCCAAACGTTTTCTAATTGCACTCTCCTTAGCAGTTTGAGCTTTCAATGCTTCTTCCTGCTTTGGAGTAAGTTTAGGCTCTTTTATTTTACCCTCTCTTTTACGTTTCTCGTACAACTCTCGACGAAGTTGTAGCTCTTCTTGTTGTTCCTTGAATGAATATACCTTGCTCTCACGTTTCATATTCATTGCATTCAAGATATCGTTCTCATCATTGCCTGGTATTACACTCTTGTCATATAATTCACCTTCTGGTGTCAGATAGGTAAAATATTCATCCTTTGTAACCCTTAGGATTTCAGGATCATCCAGTTTTCCGGTAACGTTTGATATTAGCGATGGTAGGATTACATCCGGTGCTAGAGATATTACTCTGGCAAGAGCGTTCTCATAACTAGGAACAGGCTTATAGTTATTAAGAAACAGCTTTCTAATTTCACTGCCGAAAGTTCGTAAAAAGTCTTTTGGTACCAGACCAAAGTTTTTAGCGATTTTAAACCAGAGATTAGGAACAGCTCTGAATATTGTTGGATGATGTGCAGGAATTAAGGCGTCTCTAGTGATCTGCATCGAAGGCACTTCAAACAAGAAGGATCCAGAACATATAGCCATGAGTCCATCTGCTAAGGATCTACCACTGACTTCTCCACTAGATGTTTCCTCCTTACTTTCCTTTTCACTGTCAACTCTGATCTTCGCAGTCTCCAGAAATTTATTAAACTCCAACAAGAGCGCCTCGGCTAGCTCGTAACTATTCAATCCGGTTAACATTTTCTTAAGTACCGGGGCGCACTTCCTGCGAATTGATGATTTAGGAGCTGTCACACAAGCCACTATAGCACGGTATATACCGCCAAGAGCTTTCTCATTAAGACGATCTGAAAATTCTGTCACAAGGCGTTCACAGAGGAGCATCAGGTAGTAAAGGATGTCATCGCTACAAGTGCTCAGAAATTTTTCAGAGAAAAAGAGCTGATCGTCTACAGCATTCCAGAGAATACTCTGTTTGTCGTTTTCGACCTGACCAGCAAGTACAAGCTTTAACAATAAGTAAGTTGCAAGGAGACCTTCTGTAACTGCTGCCGGCTGAGCAGATTGTGTCGTCGCCCTGGTTATTGCCTGGGTTAGTATTGGCGCTATGACTGCAGAGTGTGAAGTAATAGGTGTCCAGGATAGAAGCTTGATGTATGCGGTACGTACTCCAGCGGTAGATGTCTTTGCAGCCATTCCTTTTTTAAATGCATCGATTACGCTCTTAGGAACGTCGTTTGCAAACTTCTTGCACCACAGCGACATCATTTCTAACGCATGAATTAAGGTTTTCTCATGGACCTCGGTTTCCAAGACTTTTATAAAGTGACTACATGCTGTTTCCGTTAGTTTCTGTATGTTACTGCCAGATACGACGTTGTAGCTGAGATTTCCTGCGCCCTGAAGTACTGATATCTTGTGAGTAGCTACAGTGAGCTTACCCTCCGAACCGTGAAACACGGCAAAAAGGGATGAAAGTAAATTTTCCAGGGCTGTTGAATCCGAA
This sequence comes from Calameuta pygmaea, assembly GCA_031762395.1. Classification (NCBI taxonomy): domain Eukaryota; kingdom Metazoa; phylum Arthropoda; class Insecta; order Hymenoptera; family Cephidae; genus Calameuta; species Calameuta pygmaea. Next base: position 474,775 of record JASANN010000095.1, on the reverse strand, counting down.
CATTGTAAAGCCAAACGACGACAAGCATCTGCTGCCTCATCGCGTACTAAATCTTCTTTAGAATGGAGGTTTGCAAAGAGTCCTTTGCTAATGTCTTGACTGTATTGACTCAAATCAAGACTCATTCCGCTTAGGATACGGCCGACAGATTCGATGATTATTTCTGGATTTCTTAGCATCGCCTTTTGAAGGGCTGGGAGTAACAGGTTTTTAAATTCCTCGTGAGATACTCTTTTAAGAAGTGATGCAGCAGCATCAACAACATAAAGTTCAGGCTTCTTTTTGCAGCTGATACTGACTTTTATAAGAGCCTCAATTATGCTTGGCTATAAAAGTAATGAATGAGATTAAATTAGTAATAGTAGATGGTATAAGAAGATAAGGTTTTTACCTTCAGTTTATCGATTAGATCATCCTTTTTTGTTTCTACCAAATACCTAGTCAATAAACTGGCCAATACAATAACTCCATTACTAGCTTCAAGTTTCGTTAGAACTTCTATATATTTTTCTTCGATAGCAGGAACAACTTTCCATTCGTGTGTGAACAGTGTATATACTTTTTCTGAAAGTTTCTTTTCTGCAGAAGCCAATGCAGCTGCACTTAAGTTTGCCTGGGCCTCGATTAGCTTTGGAAATTCCAACCAGCTTTCTTTAGATCCATTATTGATGCCATGACGTACAACCAGCACAGACCACTTTAATGTTAGATAAGCCGTCAGAGAAGTGTTGTAACTAAATATGAAATAAAATTAAAATTTGTTAAAACATGAAAAGGCACCTCCCTCTACTTAGTTTATTAATCAGAAACTTACGTTGCCACCAAATTTTTATGCCAGACAGCCTGTTCTGTAATAGCATTTGACATATGCTTTATAGTAGCTTCTCTTTGTTCCTTGAGTAAAGCCACAATTAAATATTTTACGTAAGATTGTGATGCAGTGTCCTTATATCGATGTAAAGTAATTGACAGTACTTTACATATCCCACCAACAATTTTTTCATTGATGCCTGGAACAGAAAATACTTTTTCTTAGAATGCCAACAATAAAGTATATACAAAAGTTAAATTCATCGCACAAAAGATATTATTTTTCTTAACCGTTGGTTCATCTATACAATATCGATCAGAATATGTATAATAGCAACATAATCAGTTTCTCATGTATATAATAATAACATCAAACTACATTTTAAAGAACGATTAGTGAAACGTGTTAAGTATAAATTGTAAAATTTAAAAGTATATAATACAACAAACTAGAAAAAGCAATAATTTTTTTTCTAAAAGTAAAAAGGAAAAATATTTTACATGAGAAATATTACGTGGAAACAACGATCCTTATATGGAGTAAATCTTTTTACTATATCTTACCAGGATTTGACAACACGTCGACGACGTTCTGCAAAATCTCCCGCCGCTCATTTTTGCTGGCGGTTTGAATGCGATTTGGTAAATCCTTTAAGGCTTTAGCTAACTGCAATGGAAAAACCGGTTAAGACACATTATTTTATGAATAAATACAAATTTTTAGTGCTCCACGTGACAAAACTCACCTCAGCATCCGCCATATTTTGTGAAAAACCGGGGATTGTTCTATGCTTTATATCACATTAGAAGATATTCCCTGAACTAATCCGCAACAGACTTTGCGTGTAATTAGAGCGATTATACTGATCGATTGCAATGCAATTCTGTAATGTTCAGACTTGTTTAGAAAATCGGATTGAAACGGAGTTTTCTAAATATTCCATAAGCATTTTAATTAAAAAGGAAGATCAATAATACCATCTTTCGTTTAAAACGGAGTATTAAAATGTCTGATTTTCTTCTTTACCATCTACTGATGAATATAGTATAAAATAGTGATATCGTTCGAAACAGGGCATCTTTGAACATTTTGTGCTGTTTGACTTTTTTTAAATGAAAAGTTAATCCCTAGAATATATTCAATTAATTACATTATGGCGAATAACTCAATGTCATCATCATCAAGTCCATCATTCTACGAACCTCCTGTGGAATTTTCGGAGGAGAAGATCACGTTATTGTATCACGAGCTGAAAATGGTATGTTCATGGTTAGGTTGTATTTCACGATTAATTTCATTAAGACTACCTGCCACTTCAGAAGCTGTTATATATTACTTTCCAGAATCTTCAGGATATCCAAAACGTTGCTGAGGAGTTTAATGATAACATGAAAATAATTAACAAAAATGCAAATATTAGCGGCCAGTTGATTGCTGCTATTCAAGATAAAATAGGCGGGAATAATGCTGACATTCCAGAGGATTAACACTGTACTAATGAGAAAGTTTATATTTTTTTATGTATGCTATGTAAAATATAAAAATAAAATTGAGACGAACTCTTTGCATTCAACTCTCTTCTCTGACGCACCAAATATATGGAAAATGGAGAACTCTGGAGTGAAAAAGGTTAAGTAATAAAAAACATTGTATAATATATTTTATTTGATTAAATTTATATAATGAACTTGTTATAAGTTAAATCATATAGTATAACAGTAATATATAAAAGTGAAATACTATACGTTTATCACTATTTAGTTTTAAATATTGCCGGGACTACACTTTGGAACCAAAATGTCTAGGGCTAGTAATATATTAAAATCCCTAAATTTGGTCTGCTACACTCCGCTGTCAAAACTGTGGTGTCTCTATTCATCTCTTTTGGTCTCTATCGTGTGCCCTTTGGCTTTAATTAACATGATGCAAGTTAATTATACTACTCTGCTACGAGTTATTATCGATTGTGTCTGAGAAATGATGCCGAAAAAGTGTATCACCATCAGATGCCAGGTGAGAGAGTAAATAATAATATGGCAAATATGCTCCAATAATTAATCCTTTGAGCCAGATGGCTGCTTGTTTATAAGTGAGTTGAAAGAAAATCGTTATGAATAACGTCGATTGATGATTAATCATCAATCTTCTACCACGCATAGGAGTTAACCTTTAAATTCTTCGGCATACACGTATTTTCCGGTATGATTGCCTAGTGGTATCATCAAGTTCTCCCTGCCCAACTAGATTTTATCTTGTATGACGTGGATTTAATGAAATCATTGAATATTAAAGGCTTTTTGATTTGCTTAAACATTTCCTGACTTGACTAGTTCCTTTTTTATTTTCTTCTACGCAGATTTGAGTTTCAAGGTTTTTTTTTGATGAATCTTATTCCTCTTTATTCACGGAATTTATTTATTTAGTTTTGAACTAGTGATGTGTTTATTGATGTGTAGTGCCTTAAAATGCTGGTGTCATTTTAAAAATTTATAAAAATATGGATTATTGATAACGTATCAAATTCAGTCTTTTCTATCTCTGTTAAATAATATTTATTTCTTAAAATAAATATTTTGTACACTCTGTGTTAAAACATAATCTTTGTTTTTATATAGAATCTCATGTAATGTCTTGAGATGCCTTTGGATACTGACTTGGCTGAAATGGTGCCAGAAGGAGAGTCTGGCAGGCCTGAAGAAGTGCAAAATGAAGATTCTGTTATAAATGAAAATGGACAACCTGACGAGCCTGATCGTGAAGCTTTTGCTTCAGACCTTGTTCAGGGTTCTACCTCTGAACCACTCTCCATGCCTCTTCCAGATTTGCTACCTGTTTCCAATTTGGACAATCTTCCTGTTTCCAATTTAGAACCTGTTCCTTCGTCATCATCACAAAATGGACTCCCTGTTGAAGACTTTTTGGAATATGTCCGTCCTTTGAAGCAGCAAGGCAATGCTTTGGATGCTTTAGAATCTAGTCAATTTGGTACATCAATAACACGGAAAAAACTTGTAAGAGAGAAACGATTTTTCAAGAATAGTCAATCTGAGGAGGAATTGACTTATCAAGATTTCTTTCGACAGACAAATTTCAATCAATCTGAAGACTCAGACAATGATATGGAATCTTGTGCAAATTCCATGGATGGTGCAGTGTCTTTACCACCAGAAACGGAAATCGCTATAGGCACTGAACACCTCTCTGAGCATTTGAATAAGGGTTCGCTAGATTCTCCCTGTCAGCCAAAAAAACCTTTTTGTTTACCAAGTTTGGCAAATTTACTTGAAGTCGCTGAAGCACAAAGAGCAAAATTAGAGGAAAATGCTGGAGTGTTATCTGAATCAACGAGCAGAGTTGAAATGGATGAAGCTAGAGGTCTTGAAGTGGAACGTAGGTCTTCAAACAGTAGCGATGCTAGTAATTCAGATACTGAATCTCAACAAGCTGCTGCACCACACAGTGGGACCAAAAAGGTATGAATCCATGAAATCATTTCTCATTCGACCACTCTAAATATTTTTTTAATTGCTATAATTATAATCCTATAACATCTAGTTGTTTTTTAATTACATTTGCAATTAATGAATTATTTCAGAAACCATACAACACCAATGGTGTAGTAAATAAAGAAGACGTACAATATTATCATTTATGGCGAAGTAGAGCTGGCATAACGGCACCAGAATCCTTGTATGAAACCCTTTATCCAAACCCGCCACCACCATTACCTCCAAGGGCAGCACATAAACCTCTTCATCGGAGTAATGCTCTGCCTACAGTGGCACCAGAACTGCCACAACGTAGACATCCACATCGTAATCCAACACCATTTCATCCAGAGGATTGTTTTGGGTTTGAAATCGTTGACGTGGACGAGACATCAAGCTTAAAGGTAATGAACATTAATCTTAAGAATTTATCAATATTAGCGATGATGAATGACCGTCATCACAAAAATTATGTAATGATTAAAACACAAGCTAAGCACAGGACTGTCTAATATATTTTCAGTCTCGAACAGCTGTGACGAAGAGTATAGCCTTGTTGAGTTCGCCACGTCCACATCGTCCATTAACAAGACCAGAACCAGTCCCAAATCAAAATCCTAGCCAAGCACAAAATCAAAATCAAACTGAATGTCCACCTACCCCAACACATAGACCGAAGCCATTAGGGCCACTGCCCATTTGTCGAAGATCAGACACTTCTGTATCTTCAGAAGAACCATTACCGCCATGTAAGTTTAAGATCTATAAAACTATGCCTTGCATATTATTTATTTCTCCTTGAAAAATGAATACCATAAATCTTTTTCTTACAGCTTGGGAAGCAAGAATCGATAGCCATGGTCGGGTCTTCTACATTGACCACGTTAATCGAACTACGACCTGGCAGAAACCTGGGGTTGCAACAAGAAACACAGGGTGCGACTTTCGTCGACAGCAGCTGGACCGTCGTTACCAGAGTGTTAGAAGAACAATCTCTAGACCAGACAATATTGATCGTGAAGCTGCATTGTCAAGTCAGTCGGATGCTCCTGGGAGAAATCGATCGGAACGTACTGAAAGTGAACCCTTTGACATTACTGTAACACCACCTGTCCTCTTTCTCACCAGGCCAGATTTCTTTACCGTACTTCATACGAATTTGGACGCCATGAAGCTGTATAATCGTAATCCTAGTCTCAAACACATGATCAGCCGAGTTCGTAGAGACCCAACAGTGTTTCCGCGTTATGAGCATAATAGAGATCTTGTTGCTCTTATTAATTTCTTCGCTGATCCTACTAAGGATCTTCCCCGAGGATACGAATCGAAGCTGGATCGTACTGGAAAAGTAAGTCAAAGCAGATTTGTTTTATTAGGACACCATTTAATTTTTAGTACTATCATTTTGGTTATATATTGCATGTATATGATATGGATTTGGGAAATGCCCATTTGCAGAGATTTTTCATAAGCCATGCAAGGAAGGCGACGTCTTTCATTGATCCAAGACTGCCAACGGAATCTGCTCATCCACGTACAGCGCTTGACGAGGCGCCTGTACCGCCACCACGACCTCAGCAATCTTCAGTTACCACATCCCCGGACATACCGGTGGCCTATAATGATAAGGTCGTAGCCTTTCTGCGTCAACCAAACATTATAGATATTCTGAAAGAACGTCATGCCGCTCTTGGACAAAATATTGCCCTTCGTGAAAAAGTTAACACCATTCGCGTTGAAGGCACAACTGCTCTGCAGCGACTTGGTCATGACGTACCTTTAGCCCTTTTACTCAGGTAACTGATTGTTACTTCAAAATAACAAACGAGCAAGTAAATATACGGGTAGCCTCGAGTCCCAATTTAAATCTATAAGGACCATTCGAATTTTCAATTGTTTAGTTGTTGTTCTAAAGTATTCAAACTTCCACAATCTCAGCTTCATTCTAATTATGTACATGAACGAAGTTTTACTATAGTGAAGAATTTGTTTCAGTCTGTTTGAACAGGAGATTATGTCTTATGTTCCTGGCAATATCGGAAGGTCTCCAATAAATAGCCCACATGCTTCACCAGGATTAACAAGAGCATCAGCCCGTGCACCAGCTCCATATAGAAGAGACTTTGAAGCAAAGCTTAGGACGTTTTATAGAAAACTTGAAAGCAAAGGTTATGGCCAGGGACCTGGAAAATTAAAGTAAGTACAGTACCATCCAAACATCTTGATTCTTTATTAAATTATTAGAATGAAATTATGTTTAAGAGAGAGTTATTGAATAATTAGAATATTTCAAAATAGGTTACACATTAGGAGAGAACATCTTTTGGAAGATGCTTTTACACGTATAATGGCTGCTTCGAAAAAGGATCTACAGAAGGGAAAGCTCGTCGTAATATTTGATCACGAGGAAGGCCTAGATTATGGAGGACCCTCGAGAGAATTCTTTTTTCACCTCTCCCGAGAGCTCTTCAATCCTTATTACGGTCTCTTTGAATACTCAGCAAATGACACTTATACCGTCCAAGTCTCCCCGATGTCAGCATTTGTTGATAACTACCACGATTGGTTTCGGTTTTCCGGTCGTGTTCTGGGCCTCGCTCTTGTACACCAGTATCTCTTGGATGTCTTTTTCACAAGACCCTTTTATAAGGCCCTACTTCGTATTCCTGCAAGTCTCAGCGATCTTGAAAGTTTGGATCAGGAATTTCATCAGAGCCTCGTTTGGATTAAGGTTAATAAATTATTTATTTGTATCTAGTTGTCTCTCTTGAAAATTACTTCAGCTCTCCTCGCCTTAAGTGTCTTTATTCAATTTCTATCAAGGATGTAAAATTAAATTTCACAGGAACGAGACATTGGTGCAGAACCATTGGAGTTGACATTTTCAGTGACTGAAGAATTGCTAGGTCGAGTTGCTGAGAGAGAACTAAAACCAGGTGGTCGTAATATTGCTGTGACTGAAAAAAATAAAAAGGAATATTTAGAACGTGTAGTTCGCTGGAGATTGGAACGCGGTGTTGCAGAACAAACTGAATCCCTTGTCCGTGGTTTTTACGAAGTTGTTGATCCGAGGTATTTAGTTACAAATGTATTTATATAAATTACAGCTTCATGATATTTTGAAATACACAAATATTTTCGTGCACAAAGAATCTAAACTGTTCTCTCACTATTTGATGACAACTTATATATCGTCTGTTAGTTGTACTCATAGGATCTAATGGATATTTTCTTCTTTTTCATAGATTGGTCTCAGTTTTTGATGCTAGAGAATTAGAATTGGTCATCGCAGGTGCTGCCGAGATAGATTTGAATGATTGGCGTGCGCACACCGAATACCGCAGTGGTTACCATGATGCACATCCCGTAGTCGAATGGTTCTGGTCCAGTATAGGAAGATTTACAAACGAACAACGACTGAGATTACTTCAGTTCGTTACGGGAACTTCGAGCATTCCTTACGAGGGCTTCGCCGCACTACGAGGTTCTACTGGACCCAGAAAATTCTGTATTGAAAAATGGGGTCGACCTAACAGCTTACCCAGGTACAGTTCATACTTATATCTATTAAGCCCTCCCCCCCAAGCATATTATAGCATCATTTTTTTGTTGATCGATGCATATTTTAATCTAATGACAAATGCCTCCTTATGTACTAATTGATTATAATAGAATATCACAATAGAATAAATTTGTAATGTTCTCTTTATCGTTATCACGTTGTGAATAGTGACTTTTGATCAATTCTCAAAAATATAATATTACAATTTTTTACTTTAACTAGCAGATCAAATTGTATCTATTGCATATAGTGTATTGTTCTGTATCGCTAGCATCTATGATGTATTGAAAAGTTTTTTAGTGCATCGAACATATATTAGTAAGATAATTACTTCTATTTTCAGAGCTCATACATGTTTCAATCGACTGGATCTACCGCCCTATCCAACGCCTGAAATTTTATACGAAAAATTACTCCTAGCCGTGGAGGAAACCAATACATTTGGTATTGAGTAAAGTGTCGAAATCAAAATAACCGAGTATACATAGGTATAATAATGATGATAGCAAAGGGTGAGTGATAAAAATAAAAGGGAGGGGAAAGGGAACGAGTGACAATTATAAATTGCTAGAGACAACGAGAATATTGAAAGGAAAAATAATCGATGCATTTCGTTATGGCATTCTGTTCTGATTTCACTGACACGTTCACACATTATTGTCAGGATAGCTAATTTCCTTTGAGTAGTTAACGCAGTAATTTAGTGTAACCCATTGGCTTCGAAAGTCCAATAATAATTTTTAGTCAGCATTGCCAAGCCATATTCGTAGACAGTTTTCATGGTAAATGCATGGAAGCTGTAAAGTTAGTTCCCAAATAATACTCGAAGGAATCAGATACCAACAGGTAGTGCATAATTACGAAGCGCTCAAATAGTCGCACCTACTAGGATCTGCATTCGTTTGAATAGAAAGGGCAAGTCATTCCTTATTACAATTACTATCATTCAGTAACAGAAAATACCTAGTATTATTATCATTGCTTAGTGTGCTTAATTTATCTCTTTAAAGGACATATTGTGCATTGTGCCGTGAGCACTACTGACACATTTAATATAGGTTTACATTTTTTATAACGATAATTTGATAGATACTTTTCACTTTAGTGGCATTAGAAAAGATCTAACTTTTTTTTTTAATTTATTCTAATTTTAAGTCTATCAGGGATTCTGATATCTGGGTATTAGTTCAAGACTAGACTCTCAAATTGTTTTCGGACAGATATATTAATATGACTTAATAATTGTAACTTTCCTTTAAGTTAATTATTATAGAAGTTTAGTACAAGACTTAGTAAAAGTTAGGTTTTATTTTCAATAGAGATTACTCTCTAATTACACACCCTAGGTTCGATTAAAGATTTTAACGCTCAATATATTGTTTATCAATATGGCTTTAACCGTTTACAGTTTACAAGCCAATCGCCTAGTACAAGTACAACTTTCTATGTTTATTCCAATATTCCTACTCACTGTTCAACGATTGTTTTCACTGAATAATAGCTAAAGCCAATGGGTGGGAACGGCAGCGAACTAAGGAACTTCGTTCAAATAAATCCTCGAACTAGTCACATGTATCTAGTAGGTAAAACTTTACAATCTTATTATATATATACATATATATATATATATATATATATATATTGTATTACGCGAGCATAGTTATGTTACTCGGATCTATAATCGTGTTAAAGCGCTCTTGCTTTCCTGTTAATGGAGAATAAAGGACGCCTCTCTTCGTTATATTATTGAAAATGTTCCTCAGTGCTCTTCTTGTATATTTGTAAACGTGTATATGAATCTTGTCGTTAAACTGATTGTTTTACTTATAAGGAAAGTTAAATGAAAATGAGAAAATTGAAACGTCTTCTCTTAAACTTGACATCATTTCACCTTTAAGCTTCTGTCAACATCTTTTCTAATGTCAACGGCTCATTCTGGGCCACGGTCAACGTTGATATTTTCAGTTTTTGTTATGTTTCCTCAATGAGCAGCTAGTTTAGAGCTGTCAATAAGTGACCATGGTGTGAAATATTTATATCCCCGTGTTCATTTAGTATCGGCTTAATAACAATTGCAAACTTATTCGTTTGCGAAACGTCGTTAGTACGTTGTCGTTATTTTTTTGTGTATATTCTTAAAGTTGAATGAAAAGCATTAATATCGGCAGTTGTATTATATATTGTTATAGGTGAGAATGAATTCGACTGTTTGATTCCTCGAGTGTTAATTTTTATCATATGGCGATTCATTGTTACTATGAATAGTGCTTTTTAATTATAGTTATTTTTATACGTGTTTTTGTGACGGTTATATTTAATACTCTTGGAAGATTAATTACTAATTGCTTTGGTTTTCTCTCAAAAGCTAAGCTCATTCGGTTTTTTCGCTTAGACAGAATTTATTTTTAGACAACGGCCTCGATCCAAAATAGAGTCAGAACGTGTAATCTAAATAAGAATGCGTCTCATACTTTGCGAAATCTAAAAAATGTTCTTACAACTCTATGCAGAGGCAGTATGATCTTCCGCGTAACTCTGTTTACAGAAAATCGTCTTTATGTGAAATTTCCTAACTGTTAAATAGCAAAAACCATCTCCAAAATGAAAAGTAGGAAAATTAAGTAGATAATTTACTTAACAAATCGGAAATATGAATTGATAGCAAATGTTGTAAGAATTAAAAAGAATTATATTCAAACTACCATCAGGCGGTCTAACCGAATTCAATTTTGTATGATAAAGAAAATCGCGCAGTTTCGTGCCGCCATGTTAGTTTTTAATTACATAATTAAAAAAAAGTACATAGTTTAAAAAGCAACTTGATAAATGACAAAAAAATGAATTGGTAATATCAAAAGTCATTAGAAACGTACAGAAGGAGGTAGATCGATAATTTGGCGGTGACGAAGGTCACGTGGTGGGGATAGTGGGCAGAGAGAAAGAGAAAAGGAAAACGATAGAAGTTGGTCGTCGGCTGGCCGACGAGATTGTCTCAGGTGCAGTATTGTGCTCCGATTTTGTCGCAATCCTCGCGAGGACAGAGTCGTTGCTTGCGCCGCGATTATGCTCGTCCGGGTGTTCACGATACGTAAAGGCAGTTAGTGCCTCGTGAGAAAGAAATTTTCTAACTTTACCGGGGAACTATTGTAACGGAACGTTTCGAGATAGAACGAAGTGTCGCCATTTTGACATCTATCCGTGACAGCCTAGTTTCATTGAATTTCTCGATTATTCTAGCAAATTTTCTTAATCGAACAAGCTATAAGAACTATGCTCGAGTCAGTGTGCACTGTCAATAAAAGTAGATAGTATTGTAAAGTGATCATCTCACGAGGTTGAATCATCCTACATCCGCACTGGCTGTGGCGACACCTGTCCTACGCGCATAATCGCCAGCCATTGTCGGCGCCATTTTGACGTTCGGCTGACAGCCGCCGTCTCGCACTTTTTCTCCGTGATTTCACATCGAAACTTTTCCTTTGGTGTCGTGAGTGGATAGAATTATGTTCGTACTAGTAGCTTCAATTGAGAAGAACAGATAGTGTCGTGGAAGAAAGGATTTGACCACGCTTTCGGAGCATCAGTCATCCCAACTCATTCCGACACCTTTTGTGGCAGCAAGGACCGCCGCCATTTTGACGTTCGGCTGACAGGGCTTTCATGCCGTGCCTTCTTTGCTGAAATCGTCGTGTGTCCCTTTTATCGCAGGTTTTTCCCAATCGTATACAACCATGGAGACTCCACGAGAGCGTGAGATTGCTGCCGAAGACAGCATCAAAGTGGTGTGCAGGTTCCGACCGCTGAATGACTCCGAAGAGAAGGCCGGGTCCAAGTTCGTCGTCAAGTTCCCGTCCGGCGGCGAAGAGAATTGCATTTCCATTGGAGTATGTTACACATTCTTTTATTTCAATTAAAGAGCACGCTCATCTAATTGATCATTGTTTCTCTATTGCCTCGACTTTGCTATGACTTGATTGGCCCTGTTTCATTTTTGGGATTTTCGTCGATATTCGCCGATTTCCGTCAAATCAATCGCACGGACCGATTCACTTCCAGTCCCATTCGCTACGCTCCACTTCGTATTCTTTTTTGAATATTTTCTAGCTAGATGCTATTTAACTGACCAACTCTCTACTACCTTATTGCATTGTTTTCATGCTTACAAATGCTGTCGCCATAATGCAACACGATGACTTGTTCAATATAGAAGAGAAAAATTAGCACAATAATCTCTCCCATTTTCTACATATTGCACATTCTTTTTTGTACTCTATTTTGTGTTGATCATTTTGAATAATGTGGGTATATCTGAATTGATTTGAGTATGTTGAATAGAAGTCTAGGTAGCATCTTTAAAATTGGCTTTTATTTACTTTGTTTATTCTATCATTAAACAATTAAATACGGTTTTTTAATTTTCTAACATTAACTCTTTAATGAATACTTAGAGTATTATTGTCTATTTTCTCAGTGTTTTTCATCTTGTAGTAATATGATAATTGGAGTGGGTAGCAAGATGTAATAACAATAATATCAACTTACTGGTGCATACTAGTGATTATATTAATTAACAATGTATATGAGTAGTGAAGGGTCTAAAAAATATTGTTCATGCAGTGTTTTATGGTCAACCCTTTGATTCCACTTAGTGTTCTTATAAATTCCAGGCTTTGTTCATAAAACAAAGATGGCCTTTCTTTCTTCTTTCTTTGATAGATGAGATGCTCCAATTTTACCTATATTCTTTTGTGCAACAATTTGCATTGTTTAGTGTTACAAAGGATCCTCAAAAATCTCTTAAGCTTATCTAATAATAGAAAAGCGTTCTAGACAATTTAGCAAGTTCTTTCCGGACTCGTAATAAACGCAATAAATAGTTCTCGTGTAGCCACGATCAGCGCACCTTGACTAATTGCTAATTAAGCCATCTTTTATCTGGCGCACGATAACGATAACATCGCTAATGTTAACCAAAGGTTTATTTTCGCGTTCTGATAATAATTTATTAACCTTATGGGAATTACCTACATTTCGTTATCAAAACGAATTCATTTTTCTAAGATTGTAATTGCTTTATTAATTTATATTAATTCCACATTCGTCAATGGATATGATAAATGAATTTAAATTATACAAGAAACGTAGGAAGTTTTTTTCAATGGATTAACATATTTTGTTCTCTCGTTTTTTTTTTTTAGGGAAAAGTTTACCTCTTTGATAAAGTATTCAAGCCCAATGCAACACAAGAAAAAGTATACAATGAAGCTGCCAAGTCCATTGTCACAGACGTCTTGGCAGGCTATAACGGGACAATTTTCGCATATGGACAAACTTCATCAGGTAAAATTGCTAAAGTTATTTTTACTTTGTTTATTATTACTGTATACACATATGTACATGGAATAATAGAACTCCATGCATTGGTAAAGTATTTCATCTACTCCACTAGTAATTACTGCAACAATTATCTCTTCGACTATGTCTGCAATTATATTACAGACTACGATAATTATTATTTGTATTATATGCATGGTATTATTGAAAGTTGACCCTCATTAATTAAGCTGTAATGTGATATTTTTCAATGATGTTTTCTTAATTATTCCAGGAAAGACGCACACAATGGAAGGCGTCATTGGCGACACGGGCAAGCAAGGTATCATACCTAGGATCGTCAACGACATTTTTAACCACATCTACGGCATGGAAGAGAATCTGGAGTTTCACATCAAAGTCTCCTACTTTGAAATCTACATGGATAAAATTCGTGATTTGCTTGATGGTAAACTTCATTGATTTACACTCGTGATGGACTTACTCATAATCACAAGATGCTGTTTATCGATTCTACGACAAGGTTTTTTATAAACTAAAATGATTCTCTCTGTTCGCAGTATCAAAAGTGAACTTGAGCGTCCACGAGGATAAGAACCGCGTACCATTTGTAAAAGGAGCAACGGAGCGTTTTGTTTCAAGCCCAGAAGAAGTATTTGAGGTGATTGAAGAAGGAAAGTCGAATCGTCATATCGCTGTGACGAACATGAACGAGCACAGCTCGCGTTCCCATTCCGTATTCCTGATAAACGTCAAGCAAGAAAATCTGGAGAACCAGAAGAAACTTTCCGGAAAACTCTACCTCGTCGATCTTGCCGGTTCGGAGAAGGTAAGGAAAATTGTATTATTGTGTCTTTAATCCATTACCTTCACTATGAATCCAATTATTCAACACGAGTATTTGTTCCTTTCACCACATCGAATATTAAATACGTTGCTAGATTAATAAAAAGTTCGAAGGATAAAACTGTTATCTCACTCATTTCTCAATTTGCACAGAAAGCACTGCTGATTTTACGTACATTTTAATTAATATGTTAACAACTTAGTATTTTTTGTTACAATAAACGAAGAAATGAAAATATCAATATCTGCTACTCATAACTGTTTTATCGAGAGTATCTATATGTATCTATGTATAGTATAATACTGACTGTAATCAGTTAATAACTGCTGAATACTTCAGAAACATAAGTGCAAATAGTACAGATGTAATTTTTCTTAAAGGTTTCGAAAACCGGTGCCGAAGGTACCGTCCTAGATGAAGCAAAGAATATTAACAAATCCCTCTCAGCTTTGGGTAATGTGATATCTGCGCTCGCCGATGGCAATAAGACCCACATTCCGTATCGAGACTCAAAACTTACTAGGATTCTTCAGGAATCCCTTGGTGGTAATGCCAGAACGACTATCATCATTTGTTGTTCGCCTGCCAGTTTCAACGAATCGGAGACCAAATCGACTTTAGATTTTGGTAAGATAGAATAAAAAATTGAAAAAAGTGATATCAAGTAAACAAGTATTTTTTATTTAAAATTTGGAACTGCCAATGTTTATCATTAGGTAAACGTGCCAAGACTATCAAGAATGTTGTATGCGTCAACGAGGAGTTGACTGCTGAGGAGTGGAAGAGACGTTATGAACGCGAGAAGGAGAAAGCTGCAAGACTCAAGGGTAAACTTGAGAAGCTTGAAGCTGAGCTTTCCAGGTGGCGACAAGGCGAGACCGTCAAACCGGAAGAACAGTTTAGCATTGTTGAAGCACCGGATGTCACCACGCCTATCACGGCATCCGTGGAAAGTACAGAACGTAAGTGTTTTCCGGGATAAGTAACCGTGACGAAATTTTCTACTCATTGTTGGAAATATTTTGTTGTATTCACACTCCTTAAAAAATACAGCCTGGATACACATTCATTCTTTGCATCGATATTCATGACTTAAATTAATGATAAATTTTAGGTAAATTGGATGATGGTCCCATGCCAGCAACACCAGGTGGTGGCCTCATGGCAGGCTCTTTGTCGAATGAAGAACGTCAGAAATTGGAAGAGGAACGAGAGCGTCTCTATCAGGAACTGGACGATAAGGACGAGGAAATCAACCAGCATTCGCAATACGTAGAGAAACTAAAGGAGCAAATGGAGGAGCAGGAGGAGCTTATCGCATGTGCCAGACGGGATTACGAGCAACTTCAGCAAGAGATGAATCGCATCCAACAGGAGAACGAAAGTGCTAAGGAGGAGGTCAAGGAAGTCCTGCAGGCGCTCGAAGAACTGGCTGTTAATTACGATCAGAAATCGCAGGAGGTACGTACAACCGGATATATTTCCTTGGTATTGTATCTTCTTTGAACAGCTTATATTTATTTCCTTGAAAAATGTACGCAGTTCTTTAACAAAGACCAATTATTTATTGAACTCAATACACCATAAATGAATAACTTTACAAACAATATATTTATACCATGAAAAGGACAGGTCGAAATTTTACTGGTATTTTTTAAGCGTCATGAAAATGTATGAGTCATGCAAGAAGTGTAGGATGTTCTCGGACGGAACAGTTACACTGTACATTGTACATTAGATACATTTTTTATGGCAAGCGTTGAATCATATCCATTTAAAGTGTGGGTCATTGGCCTTGTAAGAATGAGGACACGCCCATCTTTTATAAATTTAAGTCCACTGCATATATTTATGTGTATGCAAATCACTTTTTTTTTCTATCAACATATTATGCATACTTGCAATGCAGTAGAAAATACATTTGGTGAGTTTGCACAGTGCATTGTAATAGAAATATTAGTAGAAATAACCATTTAGTGTAATACGTTAGAATTATGCTAGAAAATTGATCCTATATGTTTTATGCTTAATCGAAAGAACTCAATCTGCTGCGTCTATTACTTTAATTTATTGCATCTTCATCTGGCCTTGATATATGAATGGTATCGTATCTACGACGTTATACACATGCCTATGAAAACTACTGTAGAGAGTTCAAGGTTTAGCAAACATCGCATAATTTTTTATACATCCATTTTTACGATGTTACATTATAACATAACAACAGCACCTTTGGTCCACAAGTTCCAAGAAACCGTAGAAATTCTTTGTCTCTTTGTCGTGGGAGAGTTGCGACAACGATGTTTCCTTTTTTACACAAGTTCCCCTCGATTATAGAAAATACATTCACAGCAAAAGTATTTGAATTGATTCGTTGTAGTGGAAATATTAACCAATAAAACTTACTTTTGCCACATTTTACTGCAATTCCAATGCAGCTCAGTCGTTACAATATCGATGATAACAACAGGATTTTTTTGGTGAAAGATATCTTGTCTTCCACAACGTCCATCGAAATAATCAAGCCCATGCGTCAGATTGGTAGGAAATATCTTATTTTCTCTCCTGAGACAATCGAACACGTTGCTTCTTCGCTTTTTGCCGAAAGCACAGATATTTAAGCAAATTACTTCTAGCACTGCTTGAACCTTCCAATCTGTCAAAGATTTCCGTTCGGCAAACTTCTATGATTGTGGCGAGGATCTTTTTTGGTTTTACAATGATCACCAAAATCATTGTGTTTTTCAAGCACATAGTCCACACTATTTAAAAGTGCTTTTGTGGTTGCTGTGGTTAATCTTTGTTTTGTTCTAGACCCTAGTTGAAGCACCTCTTTAGATACATTATGACTGGACCTTTATTTCGTTGTTGCAAACAGCTTGTACAGCCGCGAACCGAACTTCTTTCGCATATGATTTGAATCGGAGAGTTTTAAGACGGTGTGCGATGATTATCTCTGTACCACAGTGTAGATATAGGCGTTGTCATCTCCGACAAATGTCTCCCACAGCTATTTCAGGTTCTTTGAAATTGGAGTTATCGACCATAAATCTTACGTCTATCGTAGCCTTCATGGCTTTGAAGCTTCCTATTTAATTTTTGCCAGAATCATGGTCTGGCGATTCACGTCCTCTTGCGCACTTCCCACAGCCGGAAGTGAGTGCTTCAGTGATTCATATCTTTTTTTTATACAATCTATTTCAATACATAGAGCAAACCAAGGCCAGTAACCCGGTAGAAATGAAAAAATAGAAAAAATTTGCATATCATATTCAATGTATTACCGCCATGAAAATCAATTTATATACAGTTGTTTCTCTTAACGTATCCTGCTGAAATCGTAGGAGAGATTATCAATTACCTTTAGTTTCTCCGTCTTTAAATCTTAGTCATTCGATGAAAATGCATTCATTGTGAGTTCTTTCTCATGTTCAATAACCTGCTTGCATGAGTTCTCAGTCACATCAACAAAAGCAAGAGCAGACTTGACATTAGCCACCATGTGCTATCTGATGGGTTTGCTTCAAATACTAATCGTGCAAACGTATTTTCAGCAGATTATTATTTTTTAATATATTTTTCTATTTGTTTGTCGAATATAACAAAATATATATGAACACTGATTTGACTTTAACCAAACTTTATCATAATACCTTAATCGTTTCAGGTGGAGACCAAGAACAAGGAGCATGAAGCTCTCTCGGAAGAGCTTCTAGCCAAGCAGGCTGCATTGAACAGCACGGCGTCCGAGCTTCAGCAACTTAGGGATATGTCTGCTCATCAGCGAAAACGAATCGCTGAGATGTTGGCGAATCTCCTCAAAGATCTGGGAGAGATTGGCGTTGCGATTGGTGGCGAAGAAAATATTAAGGTATGAGAAATTAAAAAATTATTTTGTTCTTATGTTTTAAATATATTCCCAGCTTTTCTATACCGATCTATGCTGATCAATGGCACTGTTATGAACTAAAAGGTATTTTCATATTCTTAGAATACAAATATTTTTATGTACAGATCACTCCAGACAGCAACGGCAAGCTTGAGGAAGAATTCACTGTGGCACGTTTATACATCAGCAAGATGAAGTCCGAGGTGAAGAATTTAGTGCAGCGTTGTCAGGGATTAGAGACCTTCCAGGCCGATTGCAATAAGAAGGTATGTTAGAATAATAATTAAATGCATAAGTATCTAATATTAAAGTAATTATAATCATTCTTCTTGTTTAATTCAGGTATCAGAATACGAGAAGGAACTTGGCGAATGCCGCCTTCTGATCTCACAGCACGAAGCTCGCATGCAGTCTTTGTCAGAGTCGATGAAGGAGGTAGAGGCTAGGAAACGTTCTCTCGAGGAAGATGTAGATGCACTGCATGAAGAATGCGCCAAACTGAAAGCTGCCGAACAAGTTCAAGCTGTTACCAATAAAGAGAAGGCTGAAGAAAAGGAAGCTGCTACCAAGATGAGATTAGCTCTTGAAGAACAAATGGATCAGTTGCGTGACGCCCATCAAAAGCAAGTTAGTACAAATTCGATTACGATTTATATCAGATTTAAGGTGCAATATTGATGCGATGCTTCTTACTATACCGGTCACGTAATTTGCATTTCAGGTGGCGACATTGAGAGACGAAATTTCAGAAAAACAGCAGCTCATTGGCGAGCTCAAAGATCTCAACCAGAAATTTACCCTGGCACATCAGCAGATGCAGGCTGACTACGAACGTCTGAAGCAGGAGGAGGCCGACAAGTCTGTTAAGTTGCAGGAACTGATCCTCATGAACGAGCGCCGCGAACAAGCTAGAAAGGATCTCAAGGGATTGGAGGATACAGTTGCTAAGGAACTGCAGACTTTGCACAATCTTCGAAAACTATTCGTTCAGGATCTTCAGGCCAGGATCAGGAAGTCGGTTAATGCCGAGGACAACGAGGATGATGGTGGTTCCCTCGCACAGAAACAGAAGATTTCATTCCTGGAGAACAATCTAGATCAGCTTACGAAGGTTGGTTATTATTGTAGTTTTTTGTTCTCAAATTTACCTCTTGCCTTCTAACCGTGTCAACGCCTTTAAAAAAAACGTCGTTTCTTTCTCGTTTTGAAACACTCAAGGTGAAAAGGCTCAATAACTTGGCACTACGGGAATCATTAAAAATATACGGTTATTTTCCGTCAATAGGTACACAAGCAACTGGTACGAGACAATGCAGACCTACGTTGTGAGTTACCGAAACTAGAGAAGAGGCTCAGAGCGACGATGGAGAGGGTGAAGGCCTTGGAAACGGCATTGAGGGACGCTAAGGAAGGTGCAATGAGAGATCGAAAACGCTACCAGTACGAAGTCGATCGAATCAAGGAAGCCGTGCGGCAGAAGAACCTTGCACGTCGTGGACCCAGTGCCCAGATCGCCAAGCCGATTAGAGCCGGCCAGCATCACATCACTGCAGCAAATATCGTACGAACTGGAAACCGAGGTAAATAATAACTTCAATTTACTCATTCTACTCCTTACGTCATTTACTACCTAAGCGATGTTAATGCGAGAACTGGACTCGAAAGAAATTCTTCGTAGCTAACTAGTCTGGGATAAATAGCGATAAGAAAGTGCTAATCAAGGAATACTCGGTGCAACGTGAAATTCAATTAAAACATTTTCACACGGTACTGTCTCCTAAAAGCTCAACTCGAATACGCTCTCTTTCACTTCCTTGAATATAACGGGTCTTGATATTCATCGTCTCGGTATTGAAATTCAAACAGTTACACTTTTGGCATTGCATCGAGGAACAAAGGATTCGTGCAAATTTTTATACAATAATACGAAAG
This sequence comes from Calameuta pygmaea, assembly GCA_031762395.1. Lineage (NCBI taxonomy): Eukaryota > Metazoa > Arthropoda > Insecta > Hymenoptera > Cephidae > Calameuta > Calameuta pygmaea. The sequence continues at coordinate 454,912 of JASANN010000095.1, read as the reverse complement.
TGATATTATGTTCTTATGGTATTTCTTTTCTTTTCTTTTCTTTTCTTTTTTTATGGATGTTTAACAGAGAACGAGCGAAAAATCACCTGCGCCGACGAGAAGAAGAGAATTCAGGACGTGGAATTAATCTGCAAACAGTACACATAAGTCCCACGGTATTTTTTAGTAAGGGTACATAATATAATATAATTATAATATATCGACATATTATATATATATTCTAGTAAGACGTAAAATATGTCGCGTATATCCGCAACGAGAGCACCGTCGGTTTCGTTTTGTCCTTACGTTTCGACCAGCAAAGCTTACAGCGCTAATATATATGTATGTATATTGTACTCTTATATATATATAGGGTGGCGTGAAAATCGAGGCACTCTCATGTTTTTAGATCATTATACACAGTGTAAGAATTTATTTAAACGTGATATGCATGATAATACTTTTTTCTACGATAAATACGAGCGTACATAAAAGCTTTTATTTCCTCTTCAAAATTGTACATGGAAAATAGCGTTTGTTTTTCCAACAATTACTTTCGATACGTTCATTCGTTTTTTTTTTTTTTTCGGTTGAACGAAAAGGCAACATGAACAAACATCTGCTTTCGTTTACTTTCACGAATTTTGTACACAGTGTCTCTGGTAAATACCGTTTACGTCAACATGTCGCGATCGGCCGTTATTTTGTGATACCATAGAAACTATACTTAGTCTCGATCTTTCCTTTTCATATTTCTTCCCATAATGCTTTATATTAAATAGAATAATCTCGGATTCAGTAAAGGGTTTTGGCAAAACCTCTATTTACCTGAATCCACGTGAGAAACGTTATTGTGAAAACGGTCAAGCGTGCATAATGTAGGGAATTTTGCGCCACCCTTGATATAATCACATACGCAATATACGAGCATGAGGATGATCGCAATGACGACGATACCACGCGTGTCCCGTCGAATTGTAAATAGTTGATTTTCTTTTTTTTTTTAATGATCGCTTGCAATTGTAACGAGCTTCGCGAGCAGCAATCTCGCGATAATAATAATTAAAGCACGAAACTAGAGAACGATTTGGATCTCTTGATAATTCTTGAAAAATATGTAAAAGACGCTCGTGCGACCCAATTGCCAATATTTAAAGACGCGATCCATGATTTTCGCGCGTTCTTGAGGATCACGTTTGAATGTTGTCGCGGATGCGGAAGGGAGTGTGGATAATAGAGATAAAATTGAACGAAGGAAAAAGGAAGAAAGAAACAAAGAAAAAAAAATCGAAGCAGCAAACTGAGAGTTAGGGGAAAAGTGAAAACAAATTTTGAACACTCAAAACTCGACGGGACAATCGCAGGACTGCCAATCCTGTGAGTCGAAGGGATTCGTCGAAAAGGATCGGCCGCAGGGACGAAAAAGGGTGAAAGGATCCTTTTTATTTTCCATGCGGAGGGCTCGCTTAAACGAGCTTTAAGCGTTTCAAGCCTTTCCTCGTGCATTGTTTTTATCCAGAACTCGAATGAAACTCGCGCGAGCCGATCCGGTTGGCTGTCTAGGATTGCTGAGAACTAAAAAAAGCATGATTAACTAATGAACATCTATTTAAGCCGATTTATTTATTTATCATAGAATATCTATCCAACACACGCCAGAGGCTCTCACGGTAGAATATTATAAGCGCGATAGTCCTTTGTATTATTATTGATGAAAAAAAGCAAACAAAAAGCAAAAAAGATAACTCAACGTTTACAGGCTTTTCAACGTAACTGAGATATCTCGTACTTTCTTTTCGAAGTGTTTTTTTCGTCTCCTTTTTTTTTTCTTATTTCTGTTTGTCCTCGTTTTTTCTCCCCCGAGGCGAACCCCGTCTGATTAAATTTCCTACGCATTATTAATCATTTGTAAACACCATTATGAACAAATGGAGGCGAATACGTCAATGAGATGCATTATCTATTTAATATGAAAAGTGATAAATAATAAATTATTTTGAAAAAGGACCTGCCGATCTGTCGCCGATGTGGCGTCAATTTATTTTTTTACGCGGCGATTTACGCTGAAAATCCTGTAATCAATTCGCATTTCGCGCCCTTCCTCTTTCTGGCGCGCACCTATCTCTCTGATTGGCTGTCGACTTTTTCGAAAAATAAAGGTTATGACGATGGGTGACTTACAGAGAGGTAACAGAAAGAGGGATCGCATACTTTTTCCTTGCTTGTCTTTCTAATAGAGACAAGAAGTGTGCATTCTGGCCTCGTTTAGATAAGCTTGGCTGCTTCGTCGACTAATTAGATTTATTAGTTAATTAATTACTCCGAGCCGGTGCGACGAAAGTTGCCGGCGCATTGTGTCGCGTATTTTTTTACCGCGATTTTTAGAGGCAGCACACACAACTCGATATAAATATTTCTTATTTGCGATAATCTAGAAAAGCAAGTATATACTGTTTAGAGACACAAATTCTCAGTGTTTTCTATTTCGCGTACCTATACTTTTCAAATTGTTCTTTCCGTTATTTCCTTCGTGCCGTAATAAGTGACAAGTGACTTTTGGGATTCAAGAAAACCAAAAAGAAATACATTACACGAGTCCCAACAAGATTCCTTGTGTTTTTGCCTTGCCTCTCGTTTCGAAAAAAAAAAAAGAAATTCAATATTTTACACGTTTCTTCAAGTATTTCTGGCGACTCTTAACCTTATCAGTGCGTTTTTGCATGGATGCGAGATTGACTGCCCTAATCTGACACTTGATCCTCATATAGGGGGAATAAAGCTATACAGAATTAAGAAGACCACCCTAATGGAAATTCCGTTATGGAAATCGAAGGCCTGTCCAGGCCTTAGCTAGTACTATACTGATTCAATGGGGACCTAGACAGGCCGTGGACTTACCAAAGAAAATTTCTACTAGGGTATTTTAATAAAGCGAAGCATCAATTAGAATTAAATAATCGAGCGTTCCAAATGAGCACATTAGTCATTCCGCATTGATATTCCTTGGAGAGAAATGACTCTCGCCTTTTCAAGTTTCGCATTTCTTTATTTTTGTTGTATATTTGCCTTCGTTCAAGAGGAGCTGCTATTTCATAATTAATGTATTATAAATGATGCTGATTGCGTGGCAAGAGTCATTCCACTTTCGATTACCTTGCGGTAGCTCGGACCTGGTTGCTCGTGAATTTATTTGCTTTATGATACTTTGACAAATTCATTCGGCAAAGACTCAAACGATTGGTTGTGAAGAAAAGCGAAAATGGCGATGATAGTATAAGATAACGAATAAAATAATTCAGCTGCAATTCCCTCCAAGAATCAGTTATTGTCGGCAGAGCAATTTACTTTTTCGCTAATCACGAGAGGCAGGCTAGAATTAATTATTACGTGGTGCATAACACAGTGCAATTATTAATGGTGAATTATTGTCCATGTACCGTCTATCTCTTCCTACCGTATGTACATAAAACGCAAAACTTTCACAAAGCGATAATCTACCATGAATTTAACGCTCGGTCGCCATTGACTTTCCTTTTATTTTTATTTCTTTATCCTATATCTTCTTTTGACTGTATCTTGGCGTAAGACGAGCATTCGTATCGTGCCGGACGTCAGTTGCGTAATATTTACAGAATACGAAGTACTTTCCACTGCAGTACAGCGAATGGAAAAATTTTAGTTTTATTACAAAAAAAATTGTACACCTTTTCATGCCTCGTTAAATTTTATATCGTTATTCGTACGTTCATATCGCAGATTTTTGTGTAGATATTTTATTTTTGATGTGAACTTAATTCTTCAGACGATTATTATTTTGATATCAATTAATTCATTACTAATTTATTTTTAAAGACGTCCGGTGCGTGGATCTGCGAACTGCGTGATACCCAATGGCGAGGAAATTGGCACTTTGATGAAAAATAATGATTTGTGAAATGTTTTGGATTTATGAAGGAGAGGGAAGTCGGAAAGGAACAATGTCGATAGAATCGCCCGTGGTATCTATTTTAAAGGAACGATTAAAAGAAAATCAAGTGATTTACATTATTGCGAGGAACACGAGAGAGTCGCAATTATTTTTCATAATGTGCGGAAAGGGCTAGTTTAATTGTAAAAGAAAAGAAATTGGCCATATTCTGCCTCTCGCCGACTCTCGACGTTCTGTCGGGCGTAATTCTGTAACGACTAATTTATTTCTCTTACTTATAATCAAATCTGTCGCTTATATATTCCTCTCGTGTTATTTTTTTTCTACTGGTGATTTCTACGTGTTCCTATCGTTTTAGCTTTATCGATAAATATTTACTTACTGTTCGATTATTTCTATCGTTATTCCTATTTGTATTACTATTGTTATTCGACAATTCGTGCACTCATTGTGCAACGGTGGTTTTCGTTTGACAGAGCGATACCCTTTTATTTTTTTCCTTTCACGTGATTTAGACAAATTATGCTTATAGATGCTTGAATTTTTCTATTATTAGGCGAATTGACATGTACGATTCTAGGTGAGTGTTGAACCTCTGTCCATCCGCGTCACTCTGCTCTTTCTATTGATTTTCTATTACTAAATCATTGATTAATAATTGTAGATTGTAACGCTTTGAGATTAGTTTCTGTGAAATTCAAATGTCAATAGTATCCAATAATTTCATACTTTTATTAGTCAAAACTGATGAAATCTTGAATTGTACTTGTAGTTTTCTCTTTGACTTTATTTTTGGAAATTTTTAATCATTCAAAACTGCAGAAATTTCTATTGATCTTTCCGGTTGGCAGTTATTGTGTCTTAAGATTATATACGTCTTCTGCAACTTAAGTGTCTTTGTTACTATTTTCTTTTAATAGTATTTTATTATATGTTAAGAATAGACAGGGTCGGAGCGAGGGTCAGGATTGGCCGCCGGGCGGGTGGACGATGATATATAAACGCGCTAAGGATTCTCTAAGATATATTAAATAGGACTTATTTAGATTGTACATGCAGGGTGTAGAGAGGCTGTAGCTAACGGAAAAACTACGTTTAATTGATGATTAATTCTGTAACTAATTATTAATTGATTACACCACTGAATATATTCGCCGTTGATTTACACGATAAAGGATACTTAAGAACGAATTGATTGATTGTATTGTCGTCAGGATTAACTACGATTGTCACTACGATTATTACCATTGATTAATGTCGGATTAATTACGGAGGTAATGCTTACATTAAAAATCGCATTAAATGGACTTCATTTACCTTTTTTTTTTTAATACCCTTGTCGATCCTCGACGGTTTTTCATCGAGATATGATTTAAGAGTTTCTACTTTCTCAAAGGTTTTTGGTGTTAGCGATTGTACATTTTTTGTAATGAAAGAAACTAAACGTTTTTATTATCTTGGAAAGTCTGTTTTATGTACATTATATACATTCGTAGAATATGCTTAAGACGTAAGTGGTAAATTCTTATACGTTAAATAACACAGCCAAGTTATCTAAGATCTTTCGTAGGCGGCTTTAGAGGAATTTTTCCTAATTCAAATTGCTCAGCCATGTAAAATCGTTTCTCGTCATCGGTTAATTGATTGTCGTCGCTATAAACGTCATCATCTATTATACTAGCTGAAGCCGAAGAGAATGGTTTCGAGAATGGACTTTGTGAGGCAGCTGGAGTAAAAGGATTTTGAGAAAATGGGGATGAAATTGGCTGGGTCCTTTGACTGAAAGGATTAACTACACTGCTCGCGAATGTAGTATAGGCTGGTGCAAAAGGCGAATCAACGGGATTCATTGATTGAGTGGAATTTGTGTGAAATGGCGAATTCGCTGGCAGAGAGGCAGCTAGGTTCGTCCCAGAATCAGGGGCATTGGTTGAATTTACTGCGAAATTTCCAAATGCATTGGGCTTTGCAAAGGATGGAGCTTTTGAAAATGTTCCAAAGGGTGCAGCATTAGCAAATATTGGAGCACTGGTTGTCGGAGCACCGACTGTTGAAAATGCTTGTGCTGTTCCAAAGGGAGTCGCTCCAAAGGTTGGTGATCCGCCAAACATGGAATTTGTTGTTGTTGGTGGTGGCAGTGCTGGTGCAGAAAAGGGTTTAGCGAAAGTAGGTGTTGAACCGAATACAGGAGCAGAACCAAAAGCTGCAGGTGCAGGTACAGCACCAAAAGTGGTCGTGGAACCACCGAAGATTGAACTCGTGGCAGGTTTTGCGGCAAACATAGAAGTTGTTGAGGTTTGTATTGGAGTCGCACCACCAAATATTGATCCACCTGGTGATGTTGCTCCACTGAAAACATTGGAACTAGTTGTTGCGCCAAACACATTAGAATTTGCCGGTTGACTTTGTGGTCTTAAGAATGAATTTGGCTGGACTTGCGTTTGACCAAATAGTGAAGTTGAATTTGTAACGACGACTCCACTAAATACGGAACTCTGTGGTGTAAATTTTCCGAATGTTGTGTTACCAAATACAGGTGCGCTTCCAAAAGTTGGTTTCGCATTGAAGGCAGGATTTGTATTTCCGGATCTGCCGAAAATGGAGGTTCCTTGATTGGCTGTTGCTGGTGCGAAGCTGTTTGCAAACGGATTTGCATTATTTCCAAATTGAGACCCTGCAAAAAAGTATTGATGAGGCGTCAGAACGTTATTGACAGAATTGTATATAATACCAAATGGATTTGATGTTGTTGCTGTTCCAGTAGGTGTTGTGTTGGCTGCCAAACTGAGCTGAGGTGTAGCGAAAGAGAAGTTGTTTGGCTTAGTAGCAGCATTTGTTCCTGAACCAAATCCACCTTGATTACCTTTTTGTATTTTTTCCTGAAAAGAAATATTTGAATAATAATTATTGAGAAAGAGCATGTAAGAAAATGTGCTTATGATCGACGATGTAATAATATACCAACCAGCATAGATATAATTTCTGGTGTAGGATTCTTTAGTGCATCACGCTTAACCTTCATTTCTTGGCACAATTGTTGAAATTGAAGTTTCTAAAATATCATTAAAAAATTATAGGACAAGTAATGATATATAGAAGTTTGATAGGTCAATTGAAAAAAAAAAAAGGATTACAAACCATCTGGTCAGCCGTTCCATTCTGCTGCGCTTGGTACATCTCCCATCGAACTTCATCAGGTGATAAATCTTCCATACCAGCAATTGATGGCTGCTCTTTGAAAGGGCCGAAACAAGAAAGAAGCCATTGTCCACCCCTTTCTGCAGCAAGCACTTCCTCTGCTACTCCTAAACTAATTATTAATATAAGTTAATATAACACGACTTCCAACTATAACATAAACTATGTAAACAAAACATTCAAACTTCTTGAAAATATAGTAAATATCAATCTTAAAATGTATAGAAACTTACACAATGCTTTTACCATCTAGATGCGTTTTTCCTCGAGCAGCAGTGTTAGCACCTACAAATAAAAGTCAATGTTAAAAAAATACAGACATAACCTCGACTCATTAAAAAAATTAAGGACTTACCAAAATTATTTATATGTTCAAATCGGCAGTATTGCCCAAACCGGCAACTACCTTGTTGAAAGTATTTGCAAACAACCATCTTTACTTGTACTTTAAGTTTGTCTTTAACACTATCACAAATATCAGGACATGCAAATAGAATCCAACAAATGAATTCACTGCTGTCTACTTATCCCACATTCAACTTGATTGAACCATTCTCGATTCTGCAGAATTCTGCTCTTAGTTTAGGTAAAGTATAATTACAAATCATCAAGTTTTACAATAGAAAATCTATAAAGCAAAACCATAGTTCAACGTCATTCGCTTGGAACCAACATGACTCTCCGATACGTATATAACATTGATGTTTGCAAATACGATAAGGAAAAGAAATCAAAAACTTGAATTATCATTCCAGTACAAAAATTAACAGTAGATGGTGTTTGAGTGGAGATATAACCAGAGACGAGTAGGGAGATGCACAACGCTACGATTTTCGGCGATACCAAAAACCTGGCGTTAAATCGTAGCGGCGAGTCTGGAAGTAGGATTTTGTGATCATCGCGTCCGTCGACAATGCGAATTCCGTCGTAGCCGAGCGAAACGTGAACACGAACCTGTAACTTGGCGGGCAGAGGTTCTCCGCTACCTCTCCACTGGTTCCCAAAGCAACCCTTAGAACGAGACCAGGAGCTACAGAACTGCTGTAGAACTATCAAAAAAGCCTATTGTTGAAACATTTTTGAGAATGTCGCAAATCCGTCGCGCAGGGCTCGATTAGTGGGAGCAGGCGGAGAGTGGGGGCGGGGGGGGGGGAGCGCTTGAGGCAGCGTCCGGACTCCCAGCGCTCATTCTTACTCGAGCCGGTCTCCTATACTGGTCTCTTGAAATCAAACCCTCTTATTTATTTCCAACCTTCCTCTCTTTCTAGACTTATTTCGTCTTTACTTAATTATTTCTTTATCTTTCGTTCTTTACTTTCTTATTTATCTATTTCCTCGTGTAATCTCTATCTGTATACCCTCTATTCTTTACTTTTCTACTTCTTTATTTCTATCTTTCCTTCTGTCTTCTGGTTTCACTCTGTTCCCTCTCACTTTCCATTGTGCTTGACTTACATTTCCTATTTCCTTGGTCGGGTCGAGCATATTCATTCGAGTAGTCATATAAGGGTAGTCACCCTATTAGAACAGCTACACGTATAGACCATGGTGTCGGGGGTTGCCCTTCCGCCTCATCCGCTGAGCTTGCTCAGTG